>PVIA01004749.1:0-130437 GCA_004024845.1 Tonatia bakeri
GGAATTCCAAGGGTTCATCTCCAGGGGACAGTGTAGTGGGCTTGAGAAATCCTTGCTCACCTGGCAAGAGGGACAAGTGATTCCAGTCTGGCACTGATGTCCCACATGCTGTGATAGAGGCTGGTTTAGCCCCACCACTCAGAGAGATTTCGGCAGTGTATATGGCCAGTTGCTTAGAAGAAGGGTGCTGAAACTCTAGAGGGCATTTGAGTAGATCACTTGGAAGATCAGAAAAGGCACGGAGGTCCAGGTTTCTCAGTGCAGGGCGGGGTCTAGGCCTTGGTGTGTTTGCCAGCTTCCCTACTTGATTCTAATTCCCATCCAAGCTTGAGAACCACTGGCCCAGATCATTTGGGAAGAAGGGATGTCAGGAAGAAACTCATCAGTGAGCCAGCAAAATAGCTCACTCTCAGGAACATTCTTTTACAAGTAGTCAAAACTATTTGGTGTGGACAAAATATTCCCTGTCCTCACTCTCCTCACTGTCTTCATGGCGTTGCAAGAGACAGCAGCAATAGGAGCAAAATTAACTGAGAACGTGCACCTTGAATTTGTCGAGCACCTTCCTGATAAAGATCAGGAGCCATTTCTTCCTGCAGCCCATCTCCCCATATGCCTCCTCACCATACTCACCCCTTCTCACAGCACAGCAGGCTCTGAGGCCTGAGAAGGAAACACACAGTTTAATTTTTTTTCTAAGCCAGAGCTTTAATCAAGCAGGAATCCCATATAATTTCCCACCTCTTTTTTCAGCTTTATTGAGGTATAATGGATAGATAAAGTTATAATATATTTAAAGAGCACAATACTGTGAAAGAGTCCTCACCACCAAGTTAATTAACACATCCATCATCTCATATATTTGCCCTTTTTGTGTGTATGAGAAGACATTTAATTATACTCTCTTAACACATTGTAATTATATGATACAGTGTTATCAACTGTAGCCACCATGAAAGGACATAGTTCCTCACTACACGTCTACACTGGTAAGTCTGCCCAAACCCAGAGCTCTGGGCACATTCATTAATTCTACTTTACTTCTTACTGGATTCTCCTAATTTTTTCTGAGCTCCAAGTCCTTGCAATAGTGCTAATTCATAGCCGCTACTCCCTAAGGAAGAATACCCTGAGGAAGGTGGGGCTAGGCAGAGCTAGGGCATTCCTTCCAGACAATCCTGAGCATCCCATTGATGCAAACTCAAGATGCCACCTTTCTGGTCCCTCTTTTTCCCAGGGCTATTCAGGGTAAACCTCCATCTAAGGCTGGTCCAAAAACAGATTGTTTGGCATAGCTGGTACAAGAAGTCTGGTCTCCTTTTGGTGGTAAGACTAGATAAGACCTGAAAGTCAGAATTTCCCAAGGCTATGGGCACAGCTCTCTCCTCCCAGCCTGGCCTACAGAATTTGAAAATCACCTGGCCAAATCATTTGCACTCATTCCATGCTCCTTTTCCAGAGCCCATTGCCTGGGCACTCTCTCTGGTTCTGGTGGTTCCCATTCGCTGGTTTGGGGAGCAGAAATGCCAGTTTGCTCAGAGGGAAACTCTTAGACTCAAATCACATGAGAAATAAACCTTTGCCAACGTCTTAATGTGTCCCCTTACAAGACACCCACTGACCATTCTGACCTTTTAAAAACTGGACCTCTCAACCCGTTCCAGTTTACTGTTCATGCAGAAGGGATCACCTTTATTTCAGGGCAAGACTGGAAGGACCCAAGTTTGACATGCAGTGGAAGTCACTGAGGTTCAGATCCAGTTTCTTAGGGAGGATGGAGAGCGTGAAAACAAAGTGGGCGCCTTCCAGCAGGACCAGCTTTAAGGGGCAGGAACTGAACTAGTTGGCCTGCACTGACCAATACGGTAGCCACTTGCCACATTTCCATCATGGCAGAAACGCCTTGTCTGCAGGTCCCTGGGGTTATCCAGTCCTGGCTCTCTTGCCTGCAGGCATCAGCGCTCACCTTGTCAATAGAGGAGGCAAAAATGTTGTTCAATTTCTTAATCTGCTCCTGCTCCTGCTGCTTCACCTTCTGAACTTCAAGGTCGATCTTTGCATCCAAAGGCTCCAACAAACTTGGGTTGACTACAACTTCCTGGATGCCCCCAGGCCAGACTGCTGGGCCTACTGACCCTGGCCCCCAACAACTACCACCAAGGCCAAAGCCCACCCCGCTGAGACTGCCCCCCAAAAAACATCCATGCCCATGGCTCCCCAGACTGCTGGAATGAGCCAGACCTCCAGCTACACTGGTGGTGATGCCCCTGCTCTCGCCAAGACTAATGAGACTCCAGCTGCTGTAACCTCCCCACCTAGCATAACCTTGGCACGGGCTGCTGCTCTTCGGGACCAACAGAGGGCTTCCTGCCCATCCTCCAACCTCCTGGCAGGAAGGCTGAGCCACTTGCTGGGGATTCCACTCTAGACCTTCAAGGCATAGACCTGCCTGCTCATGGTGACTCGAGGGTAGTGAACGACTCTGGGAAGGTGGGAAAAGGTGTCTCAGTGTTCCCTGCTGGAGCGCGGAAGGCTCCCCTTACGTATTTCTGGGAGATGGCAGCAGGCCAAGGATAGGGTCATGGGTTTGGCTCCACAAAGCTGAAAGTGACAAGAAAATATATAACACCATCTACTTGGGAACAGTATGTCAAACGATTGTTACTTTGTTAGCAGGGTTTGGTTATTATTTTTTATCCATCAGCTATCAGCTGACCTCGGCAATGTAAGGTGTAGATGTTTATACCCAAAAAGCTCTCAGACAGGGTATTTTTTTAGATTGTTCATATTTCAACACTTTCAGTTTCTACCAGATTGGTATTGAAACTCGAGATACATCCCCTAGAAGCTTTAGCACACAGACGCTGATGAATTAGAAGCTGATATCCAGAAAGAATGGTGATTCAGAGAGACCCGCTCAATGCAGTTTTCTCTAGTTAGTGGGAATTGTTTTTGCCTCTCTACTAAAAAACTTTTTCCCAGAATAAACTTCAAAAAAAGAATAAAGAATTGTCAAATAAACTATGTCCATCAGTGAACTATTATATAGATAATAAAAATTATGGTTACAGGATTTGTTTGTGCAAACATAAAAATTCAGTGTTAGCCCTGCCTGGTATAGCTCAGTGGATTGAGTGTGGGCTACGAACCACAGTCCCCGGTTCTATTCCCAGTCAGGGCATGTGCCTGGGTTGCAGGCCAGGTCCCCAGCAAGAGGCATGCATGAGGCAACCACACATTGATGTTTCTCTCCCTCTCTTTCTCCTTCCCTTCCCCTCTCTCTAAAACATAAAAAATAAAATACTTCAAAATAAATCAGTTTTAATATTAAGTGAGTAAAGGAGAAATCAAAATTGAATAATGGGTACCACTAAATCTAAGGCAGAGAATAGAAGGCTTGCAGTAAGACTGGAGATATAGTATGAGCATAACTATATTCTTTTTAAAAACTGACTAAAACTAAATAGTTTAGGAAAATATGTTCAAAATACATATCAAAATGTTAACAGTAGTTGTTTCATGTAATAGTTGACTTTTTAATTTTTTGTCTCTCTATCTTTCCAAGACTAAAATAATCAGCAGGTATTACTTTCATAATAGAAGTCACATCCTGTCAGGCTACAATCTCCTCTGCAGGGAAGTGAGAGCAGCCCTTCCCTTAAAAAACTCAGACAGGCCAAGAACCCTCATCCCTTCTTTTGCTCACTCCCTAACTACGGGGACAGCTTCCTGAGGGAATATTCTGGACTCAAGCTCCCCTTACTGCCTTTCACCTAGGCCAGGAAAATGCAGGTTATCCCACTGACTAGCAGTCTCATCAGGGGCCCTTAATTCACCTCTTCCCCCTGACACGGCAGGCCTGGCCCAAGTCACTTGGCACAGCCGTGCATACACACGTGTACTGGCAGGGCTCGGCAACTCTCTCAGTTGGTCTTCTTTTCTAGACCCAGAATAGAAGCTGGGATGCCCGCTCCACCTGTAATCCTGCACATGCTCTTCTCAGTCAGGCCTTGGAGCAGCCCCCACCTATTGTATGAACACCTCAAACCCTTCGCTGGGAGGAAATCCAGGGATAGGAGGAAACTAGAGTGGGATATAGCGGAAATAGTTTGGGATGTAAGAGCAGAGCCTTGATTTTTTCTTCCAGCTTCAGTACTTCCTACTTCTGTGTCTATGGACTTTTCAGCCTCAGTTTGTCGTCTTTCAAAACAGGGTGATAATGACACCTGTCCTTGCTGCATAGTCAGGGTGTTATAGAAACCATTCAAGAGAATGAACATAAATGTTGGTTTTTACTGTTGCTAAAAATGTTTCAGCTCTTGTCTTTTTCTGGCAGTAATTTCATTTAATCCTCACAACAGTTCTATGATTATTTTCATATTTTAGAAGTGAAAACTAAGGCTCAAAAGATTGACTGCTTTTCTCAAAAACGCAATTTGTTTAGTAGTAGAGGTGGGATTTTAACCAATGCTGACCAATTCTAGAATTTAATACATAAATGTTGAATTGAATCAGATACTGAATTCATAAATATTGAATAGACATAGATTGAGAGCTTTGAGGTTCAGGAGGAGGTGGAGAGCATGGACAGAGGTGGTCTTTACAGAGACACTGGGGGGCCCCACTAGATGTGAGGGCTGGGAAAGAGGGGGTCTGAGATGGGTCACAGAAAACTGGAAGGATGAAAGTGACACAAAGGTGGGAAGACAAGCCAAGTCACAGTTGAAGAGATTAACAATGACAAAATCGAAGGGGGTGGGGGAGGAGGGACTGTGGGTTCCCTGGCAGAGGCAGAATATAATCGTGCAACACTCTCTACTTTTTTTTCCTTTTCCTTCATAGGTTTTTATTTTAGGAGAAACTTTTTTGATCACTAGGCGGGTAAAGTATCTTAACCAGGACACCAAAAGCCCAAACCATGTTAAGTATTGATAAGCTGGAATTCATCAACATTAAAATGTTTCATTCTTTATAAGATACCATTAAGAAAAATAAAAAAGACAAGTCACACTCTGGGAGAAAATATTCCCAATACATATGTTCGACAAAGGACTGTTATCTAGAATGTGCAAAGAACTTCCGCAATTCAGTAAGTCAAGCCACCCAATAAAAATCCATGCGAGATTTGAGCAGACTTTCCCCAAAAGATGCACAAATGGCCAGTAAGCACAAGAAACAGTGTTGAACGTCACTAGACATCAGAAAAACGTTACTAAACCACACGAAATAACATGCGCATCCGTTAGATGACAGCGACTGACAATGCCCATTGTTGGAGAGAAGGTGGAGCAACCAGAACTCTCCTACGCTGCCGCTGGACATGGAAAGCTGTGCATGCACTCCGCCCAGGCGTGAGTGTTCTGGATAGCCTGGTAGGTGTATATCGAACTTCATAGCAAAATGCCAAATTGCTTTCCAAAGCATCTGTACAATTTGGCATTTCCAACAGCAATGCGTGACAGTTCCATTTGTTCCACATCCTCTCCAGCACTTGCAGCTGTTTGTTTTAGACGTTCTAACATGGTTGTAGTGGTATCTCACTGTGGCTTCGATTTGCATTTCCCGAATGACTAACGCCGTCGCGCATCTTTTCATGTGTTTACTTGCCATCTCTGTCTCCCCGCTGAAGAAACATCCGTTCAAATCTTTTGCACCTTTTTGATTAATGTGTCTGTTTCCTTACTAGTGAGTTTTGAGAATTTTCATATATTCTAGATATAAGTCCTTTATCAAATATGTGTTTTGCAAACATTTTCTCCCAGGCTATGACTTGTTTTTTCATTCACTTTACAGTGTCTTTCACAGAGAAGTTTTCATGCTTGATAAAGATTAGTTTTCTAATCTTTTTCTCTTATTGCTCGTGATTTGGGGTGTTGTATCTAAGCAAATTTCGTCTAACCCAACACCACAAAGAATTTCTGTCATTGTTTCTTCCAGAATGTTTATAGTTTATTTCTGACCCTCTACTCCATTTCACTGACCTATGTATCTGTCCTTTAACCAATCCCATGCTATCTTGATTACTATAATGAGCCTTGAAATCAAGTAGTATGAGTCCTGTAACTTTTTTAAAATATAATTTTGGTTAATCCAGGCACTTTGCATTTCCATGTACATTTGAAAATTATTTATTGATTAATTGATTTGAGAGAGACAGAGGAAGGGAAAGATAAAAATAAACATTGATTTATTGTTCCACTTATTTATGCATTCATTGGCTGCTTCCTGTATGTGCCCTGACCAGAGGCTGAACCTGCAGCTTGGGTGTATTGAATTGACTCTCTAACCAACTGAACTGCCCAGCCATCCATGTACATTTGAATAATCTTATCAATTCCTACAAAAAAAATCATGCTGTAATTTTGATTGAAGTTTCATCGAACATATAGATCAATTTAGGAAGAATTGACATTTTAACAATGTGAGTCTTCCAATCCATGAACATGGTATATCTCTCCATCCACTTAGGGGTTTTTTTGTTTTTTTTTTCATTTCTTTCATCATTGGTTTTGGGGGGTTTTTTTAGTTTTGTGCACATAGATGATACACAAATTTTCACACGTACATCTAAATATGCTGTGTTTTCTTGGTGCTATTGTAAATGATACTGCCTTTTAATTTTGATTTCCAACTTTTGTTGCTAGTTTGTAGCCTGTAACTTTGCTAAGCTCATGTTAGTTTTAGTAGCTTTGTGTAGAATCTTTGGGATCTCTTACATAGACAATCATACTCTATATGAATAAAACCAGTTTTGTTTCCTCCTTCCAATCTATATGTTTTCATACCTTTTTCTTGCACTACGGCACTCTTCAGGAATTCCAGCATGATGCCAAATAGAGGCAGTAACAGGAGGTGTCCTAGCCTATTCCCAGTCTTACGGGAAAAACGTGAAGGCTGCTGGGAAGAAGAGTGTGAATTTTGAATGAGGTCCCCAGGTGATTTTAATGCACCACTTCCACTCCCAGAGTAGCTCTTATATCAATAGCTATTCGTAAATTTCTCATCCATCCCTTAACTGGAGTGTAAGCTCCCTGTGGGATGCGGTGTCTTGTGAGCATTGGTACCCTCACAACAGCCCAGTGCAGTGCCTTGCCCACAGTCGTTGTCCAACAATCACTGAACCAAAATGAAATGGAAGGAGGGGCTCCTCTCTGCTTGCCAGGCGGGTGCTGCCCTATTCATGAATTGTTTAATAAAGCCAGTAAGATCTTCAAATTTAAAAATTGAAAGGAAATGAAATGAAATAGGATGAAAACAACACAGACCTTCAGGTGTTCACACCTACCCACACCCTGTGTCTTTAAGCCTCTTTCCTGACTCTGTGTCCCAAATCCCCCATTTCGCTGGGAGGCTTAACAGACAAGCTCACCCAACAGCACAGATAGGGCTTTTTTTTTTTTTTTTTTTTCCATAAGAGCTGGGGGGATACATAGAGACATCTCATTACATCTCCTTTAACTGATGCAGAAATCAGCCTTGGGAGAAGAAATGACTAGTCTAAAGTCACACGATGATTCCCCCCAAGATGAAGATCAGCATTCAAGTCTCCCAACTCCCACAGCAAGGCTTCCCCACTTCACAGCAAGTAGAGGAAGCGTGAGCGCTCCACTCAACCAGGCTTCCTGGAGGAGGCCAGCAGTCTCAGGACTCTCATCTAAGTCGACAGCGGAGATTCCGGTGAAGGGGAGCAAAGAGGCTCATTTGAATTCATCCTTGGACTCCCAGGCAGAGAAAGAGAGGGAACTATGAAAGGGAGCATGTTCCAAATATTCTGCAATATTATCAGAACATAAATATTTAGTCCAGTTCCCTATGGAAATAGAGCTCGTAAAGCCCTTCTGCTTGTGTCCATCTATTCTTTCTGAAGCCCAGGCCCTGACAAGTCAATTATCGGATTCGGTGGAAGGGGCATGACCCAGATTGTGGACTGGTCTCCTGGGACTCCTAGGAGGAAAAGGAGAATCTCTGCCTCAAGCTGGCCCCTCATTCCATTATCTGCTTACACCCAGATTTCTTTCAGGCCTCAGGCCTGTATTCCTGAATTAACTTAAAAAGCTCATTTTGCTTAGAGTCCAATGTGAAAGTAACATGTGGCCCTGGCTGGTGTGGCTCAGTGAATTGAGTACAGCCTGAGAACCACAGGGTCACTAGTTTGATTCCCCATCAGGGCACATGCCTGAGTTGCAGGCCAGGTCCCCAGTAGGGGGAACATCAGAGGCAACCACACATTGATGTTTCTCTCCCTCTCTTTCTCCCTCCCTTCCCCTCTGTATAAAAATAAATAAATAAAATCTTTTTTAAAAATAGTAACATGTGTCTGAGTAGATCTGAAAAGAAGGGTTGTGTTCCAGGTGGGGTAGGAGTGAGAAGCTATGAGCCATAGAAGATTCACCACTAATAGTCTCAGGAATTAAGGTAGTTGGGAGTAAAAACTGCCACCTTACCTGCCTTATCTTCTTTCCCTTCCAAAAGTTACCAAATGGCTCGCCATTCCTGAAGCCTTCAAACAGTGCATGAATAAGGGATGGAGGCCTGGTTCTATGCCTTACCTGATTTCTAACCTAAATCAGAAGTTCAAATTCACTGACTGTGAAATTTCCCTTCCAGCCCTAAGTTTCTGGGACACCAGTCCCTGTTTAAGGTCATGTTCGTGTTTGCACAGTGTATGCACCCTAAAACAGCCAGGACCTTTGCACTTTTCCTTCCCAGTGTATACCCTCACTACCCCCCAGACTTCTCCCACCTGATCAAGGGCCCTTTTCTGAGCAAGAGATCACCCTAGAACAGTCAGTTTCATGTACTGTCACCTTGCAGCCTGCAGCTTTCAGAGTTCTTCCTGTCTGTCACCCTCAGACCTGGGGCTGGCTGGTCTGGGGACAGGTGAAACAAACTATTGTCTATTAATGCTTCACCCTGCATTTCTCAAAACCATCTCTACAACCTTTAAGAACAGGAAGAGGCTCTCAGACTCAACAGAGACCTCACCAAGGTTTGAAGCTAGAGTATAATGAAAGAGGAGAAAAAACCTCAGTATTTTTTAAAGATTTTATTTATTTATTTTTTAGAGAGAGGGGAAGGGAAGAAGAAAGAGAGGGAGAGAAATATCAATGTGTGGCTACCTCTCATGAGCCCCCCACCAGGGACCTGGCCCACAACCCAGGCATGTGCCCTGACTGGGAATAGAACCTGCAACCTTTCGGTCTGCAGGCCCACACTTAATTCACTGAGCTACACCAGCCAGAAGGAACCCCTCAGTATTTTTTTTCTGAGTTGTTTTAGACCATACCTGCTATATCTGAACACTACATACATGAAGCTTCCCCTGACCCAACCTAAGCTACCAACTGCAATTTGTGCAACTCTGGCCAGTCTGATATCCACCCCAAGAGCTCATCCTGCCTGCCCAGCCATTCCTGAGCTCCCAGGAGGTCCAGGTCAGGTGACAAGGCATTTTGGTGGAAAGGGACTGAAATCATCTTCACACTTACAAGAGAAGGCCACCCTGCCCAGGATGTCCAGGGGTGGGAGTTTACAGAGGGTTGCTGGAGAAAGGGAGAAAAGAGTGGTCCATTATCTGCTGAATGTATTGGGAGACTTCTCTGATGGAAGGGGAAATGTTCTGTGAAAATAGCATTCTCTTATTTTGGAGGTCATTTTATAGTCCCTGAGACTTTCCCAGATATTTTCCTTTTGCTTTCTTGAGAGCTCCACATGGGGACTTAGGACTGTAGGGTGTCATGGGTGCTCTAGGTCATAGAGCACCCATGACCTAGGTCAAACTAAGGGAATTCTTCCCTGGAAGCTCAGGGGGCTCAGCTCATTTGCTCTGAGGAGAAGGCACCTCAGATCAGAGCTTTTCTCAGATAGGGCAGGAGTGGGGTAGAGCCTGTGGGAAATGCTTGTGAAGAAGAGTGACTTTTTCTGGAAAAGAGAATTTTCCACTAATCCCCCTGTCAACTTCCTGGAAATACTGTAGTTCCCATGTCTGGCTAATACTTTTTGAGAACATCACACTGTGGAAAGCAGGCCCAATAAAGTGGCATTTGTCCAGTCAAGATAGCATAAAGTATATAAAACAAAATGGAGTCACTCATGTCAACCAAGGTGGCTACAAGTCAGCCATGACACTTTGGTTCAAAAGGGAATCTACCTAAGTCATGTTAGACACATCTGGCAAGGACATACACCTAAGATATCTGTACACGTGACCAGAACAGCCATGTCTGCAAAGCAAGACACCCATAAATAGGCTCCTGGGGAAATTTCCCACTTGCCATCTGGGGTACCAAGACACTTATCAAGAGACCCAATAGGGTGGAATATGCAACTCTCAAGGGTATAACTGAGGCAGGCTCCAAACCACTACTGAGACAGCCGAGCTCCACACACCAGAGTGCTGCTCCGCACCATGCTAATCTCCCTTGGCATCAGCTGCCAGATGCTCTGCCCTGCTGGCCTGAGGACTTCATTTTCACTGCTGCCCACATGGCTCTGGAGATTCTTCCTTGCAGGACACTGATGGCTCCCTTGCTCACCATGCTGTCTCCCAGACCCGCAAACTAAGACCCTGGGACTCAGGTTCGTTATCCCCCAATTCTTTTGTGTAATGTTATTACTAATTGTTTCTGAGTGATTAGTATTGTTATTAGGTTAGTATAAATTTGAATTAAATATGCATCAATGAAGGTTAAATAAACCTGCATTAATAGAATCCTGGTGAATAGCATAGTCACCTGTGTAGGCTCACTGCTATTTCTCAGTAACAGTGTCACCTGTAGAATTGGTGGTCATGCAGGCTACTTGGTGTTTTTGGTTCTTCAAGCCCAGATCAGACAATCTGAGCAGGGACTGAAGCCTGGCTTATAGGAAAGGCTATAATTCAAACACATGCTCATGACACACATGCATCCCCTGACTCAGGGCCAACCCCACTTCATTACTGTTCTTAAAGAATTTCAGAGGGAGGGGGGGACGTTGGCTCCTCCCAGCTATACTGCCCCCAGGGCAACATGTTTCTCCTTCAGGAATCTTCTCTTACCCTTTCCAAATCTCTCCATTTTCAGGTGTCTTAGTTAGAAGGCAATGAGTAATAGCCCCTGGGTACCCACTTCTGCCAAGGCTTGACATGAAACACACATAACATGCTATGAATTGCAAATGAAGTTTATTGTGCAGACACCAAGACCACAGCACTCTAGATTCAGAGCCAGCAAAACAGGCTATATACACAGAAACTTGTTTCCCTGGGGACACTGTCAGGGGAAAGGCACAGGCTTTGAAACAGGGTCCTCAACAGAATACTTGTGGAGGAGAGGACCACCAAATGGGCAATGCAAGGAGTGACCAGGAATGGGGGCATGGCTGGAAGCACAAACCTAGGCAATGCGGATTCTTCCCCAGGGGACAGAGGGTGTCAGTGGCTTCAACTAATTTATTTGGAGAGGAGATATTTGAAAACTGTAATGTAGGCATCCCTTTCCTCCAAAATGCTATCAGAGGTGGATGACAAGGTTTGATTTGCTGTCTGTCAATTAGATGTACAAAGACAGGCCTCTACATTCTGGAGTGGGAGAATCAGCAGAACTCCATCTTTATCTAAAAGAGAAGCTTACGTTGGAACTGTAACTTTCATGGGAGCCACCCTTCTCAGAGCTAAAACCTCCCCCTCCTGTTTTACTACTGCCTCCAGAGCCATATCCCCCTCCAGAGCCTCCTCTAGAGCTTCCTCTAGAGCTTCCTCTAGAGCCTCCGGAGCCTCCTCCAGCGCCGTATCCTCCTCCAGAACCATAGCCTCCTCCAGAACCGGAGCCTCCTCTGGAACTGCCGCCTCCACCGCCTCCTCCACCGCCACTTCTGGAGCTCGACCCTCTGCCTCCAGAGCCAAAACCGCCGCTTCCAGAGCCATATCCTCCTCCTCCTCCTCCTCCTCCAGAACCAGATCCTCTACCTCCAGAACCAAAGCCTCCAGAGCCAGACTTGGATGTCGAGCTTGTAGAAATAGTGCTGCTTGTCACAGCTGCAGAGAGAGATGGTGATACCATGGAAAGTTCTGACTGTCTCAGCCTGCCTCCACCCAACACACCATGCAGAGGACAGGCCCATACCCCCACTTACACACAGTCACGTTGCTGCTGAGGTCTCCAGACATCCTGTAAGGGAGAGGGAGAAAAGGCAGAGCACTTAAGTTCTACATACATGTTGTTTTACAAGTGCCACCTACAAGTGTACAGGTTAGCCTCTAACATCAGCCACCAGAGCCCTGGAGAGCCCACTCTCTTCCGTGCTGCCAGATCACAGAGATGGGACCAGCCCCCTGTTTCCACACTGCCTGGCATCCCAATCCATCTACATTTTTTGCTCTCGTAAAAATAATCAGAAGGCAAATTCACTTTTGACTTGGCACCCCGTTTTTGTATTTAAATCCATCTTGGGGAATCTAATACTCAGAATCCAAGCCACACCAGAAATTCTGAAATGAGGCTGTACTGTGTGAACATTTAGTTCAAAAAGAACTGCAGCTCTGTACAGCCTCCCTGCCCCACCATCCTCGGCTTCGTCTGAACTCTTTCCCAATGCCTCTTGCAAGCTGGGGGACGGGAAGCTTGGCCTCGCAGACAGGCACAGAGCAGCAGCCTGAGCCAGCAGCTCCCTGCCTATCACACCAGCTTGCTGGTGGCCCAGGGCAGCTTTCCTCCTCCAGTTGCTTATAGCCAGATTAAATCACTAGGGGTGTTAATGACACTGACAAAGTTTTCTGACCCCTTTTGGACAGAAAGGTTCTCTCTGGGGGCGTTAGCAAATGGTTCTGTTTATGCCTCCAGAAGCCTGCAAAGAATTAGGTCTGGCTCCTGCTCTGGGTGAGCACACCCCAGCCAGTCAGCACACCCCAACCCATCTCCCTATTCCAGGTCACAAAGTGGAGGCAGGAGAGACCATGTGCCCCACAGACCCAGAAAGCAAGGTTTCAAAGTGCCTAGGACTAACCTGCTTTCATAGCATTTTGGGGGGGCTTGGGGGGAGGGGTGTTTTGTTTGTTTCAGAAAAGACCACAATTAACTTACTGCTTAATTTAACTGACTTTGCCTTGTTAGTCATTCCATATAAATAAATCTACCACTGTACAATAATGCCTTATGTCCTGACTTTCTGCTCGGGGGACATAGTGACGTCAGCTCTCAGCCAGCACAAGGCCTCAGCTCCACCACTGCTTTCCCTACCTTGCCTCCAACCCTGGTTCTAAGAGAGAAGGGAGGGTGAACCGGGGTCCCTTCTGCCCTCCCAGTACCCCTCACCTGTACTCCTCGCCCTCCAGCAGCTTCCTGTAGGTGGCGATCTCCACATCCAGGGCCAGCTTGGTGTTCATGAGGTCCTGGTAGTCCTTCAGGAGCCGGGCCAGATCCTCCCGGGCCTGCTGCAGGGCCTCCTCCAGCTCATTGAGCTTGTTCTTGGCATCTTTGATGGCATGCTCTCCCCTCTGTTCAGCATCTGCAATGGAGTCTTGCACATTCTTACACTACAAGGGAAGGAGAAAAGCTTTCTGTTTATACAGAGACTGGAGTCTGCCTGGCAGAGAGGGAACAGAGGTGTTTAGGGTGTGGCAAGCCAGAATCACTGGCCCTAGAAGTGTTGGGTTCCCCTGGAGTTAACACAAGCTGCAAACAACTGTGCTAAGACTTGCTGCTGTTTCTGGGGCATCGTCTTCCCAAGTCACCTTTGACTGGACTGTTACAAGTTCCCCACACAGACCTTTGACCCTCACAACACAGGGCCAGAATCATTATCCCATTTTGTAGCTGCAAATGGAAACATCCAAGGTGGACTACCTCACAAATTCTGTTGTTTATGGAGCACATTCTGTGTCCCATATCCTCTTTCAAAACTAATGCCCAGCCCCGTGCCAACTCCCTGCAGCACTCACTGCTGCTCCATCGTGCAGCCGGCAGTGCTCAGGGCTGTGCCACAGTAGGACACTAGAGCTGCAGTCCATGACAAGTCCAATGACCCCTGCTTTATTTGTTATTCTTCTCTTTCACTGGTGTGAGCAATCAAACAGCCGACACAATTCTTTCCCCATAGTACTCCTTGCTTTAGGATGTCTCTTAGGCCACTCTAAAAATTGTTATAAGCCTTAAATTATGTTAAGCTCAAGGCATTTGGGATCAATATACACTAGATTAGAACATCTCAGTTTCTCTCTCTCTCTGTCATGCACACACACACACATTTGCACACACCTATACACAGCCTCCCACCCCACCCAAGCCCTGCACAGCCAGCGCAGCTGCACCAGTACTCAGGGCCACGCCCCACCTGCTTCTTCACGTGGTCGATCTCCCCTTTCAGCCTCTGGATCATGCGGTTCAGCTCATGGATCTCCATCTTGATCTCTTTCATGCTGTCTCCATGTTTCCCTGCAGTGATCTGGAGCTCCTCATACTGTATGGGAAGAGAAAAACAGTTGCAGCTGGGAAGAAGCTTGGCTTGAAGCAGGGAAAGTCTGACACTGGTCCAGGGAGCATCAGCCAAGCTGGATATCATGGCTGTACTCATGGAGGGGGGAACCATGTGATACCCCCGGAAAGACTCAGTGCCAATCTTGATTGAGGACACTTAGGGTACTGTGGACACTCTTTCTGGGGAATGATGCCTAACTTCCACTAAATAAAAACAATAACAATTTTATTGTACAGTTTCTGGCTGGCTATAAGCAGCTGTGGCTCTCCCTGGGGTCCTAGTACTTGCCTTGCTCTGGTAGAGGGCCTCGGCCTCAGCCTTGCTCCTAAAAGCAATCTCCTCATACTGGGCCTGGACCTCAGCGATGATGCTGTCCAGGTCCACGTTGCGGTTGTTGTCCATGGACAGGATGACGTTGGTGTCGGTGATAGTCTGGTGCGCCTGGGACAGCTCCTGCAACACATAGGAGTTCCAGCCATGGCTTCCCTGTCCAGTGAGAAGGTAGCCCCTCCCTCGTGTTCGGGAACCACACAGAGTCTCAGACTCAGCATGCACTGCATGGAATTTAAAGTTCTATCACCATCATTCCTAGGCCCCTGCCGAGGTTGTCCTGAGAATTGTGGGAGAGGGGTCTGTATTTCTGAGCCTCCTCGTTAACAGCCTTCATCATTTATGCAGTTTTGATTAGTGCCCCCAGAAAGAAGCTGGTTAATGGCAAATGCCTTAAAATATATGTCCTGTTGCAGAAGTCACGTATGTGCATTTAGGCAGGGAGCAGATAAGTATATTACATTTGACCTCCAAAATATATTGGACATAGGGATGGGAACAGGACAGATCTCTTCTTGAAGGGAGTGGGACATTTGGGGACTGGAGTAAGGGAAAGTTGTCTTAGTGTTTCCTGAGCCTTGCTTCCTGTGACGTCAGAGGAGAAAGTTGCTCTCCTCCAAGACCTACTCTATAGAAGTCCTCTAGCGGTCTGGAATGATGGCAATTTGAAGTCAGCCTGTCCATACACCCCACCTACACCACTTTTTCACCAATTGGGAAGGGCTTTCCTTTGGTGGGAAAGGTGGGAAGAAGGGTTCCCTCCAGGAGCAGCCTCCTTACCGCATCAAAGAGGGCTTTCATGAACTCAAGCTCCTGGCTCAGCACGTCTACCTTGGATTGCAGCTCTACCTTGGCCATGTAGGTATTGTCCACATCCTGTAAGAAAGGTAAGAAGCCTCTGGTAAAACTCATGACCCCCACTTATTCACCCCCTTTCTGGGTATGCGTCCCATCTTCTCTCTACACTCCATTCCACCCAGTCCCTGGTAGCTGCTCTCCTATATCCCAGGCACCTCCAGATGAGCTATGTCCTCATGGGACCTCATTGGGCATGGAGTCCACTCTGTGCCTTGCCTCGGGGTTCCATGCCCACATTCACTGCTCATGCACCTCAACACCAACAGATCTCTGAATGGATCAAGCTCTGTCAACCATTCTCTCCCTCTTGCTTGATACATTATGGGACATAGTGGCCTCTGTGGTTTTTAACAGTCCTCCACTCTCCCATCCTGTCTGTCCATCCCAATCTCTCCTGAGTTTCTGTGGATTTTATATCAAACTCTCTGTAGGAACCAGCTGAAAACCCACGCTTTTGCCTTCAAACCTTCATTAGCACAACCAACAGGCAACAGCAGGCATTCTTAGAGAAGTCCCATTACCTTCTCAACTTCTTAGAAGAATTAAGTGCTCTCTTTGTTTTTATCTTTCATAATCCAATATAGGTTTTAATAGGTTATTGGTGGGAAAGGCTCTAGCAAATTGCACAACATCTTTGAAAACTGTCTCCAGAAACTTGAACTACAAACACTTTCGTTCCCAAGAGAATTAGCAATAGACATGCCTCACCCCTTTCCCTTGCCACTGGTCTTTTCACTCAGAGTTGTTCTCCCGCCTGTCTGTTTGGGTACCACAGGCTTCTGAAGCACTCTCATCCCCAGCCCAGCCATGACATTCTCTTGCTCACCTTTTTAAGTGTCACAAAATCATTCTCAGCAGCTGTGCGCTTGTTGATTTCATCCTCATACCTGTTGGGACCCAAAAGACATAGTGTCAGATTAGTTCTACTTTGCTTACTTTTTTCTTTTCCTTTTCCTGGTAGATTCACAAAAATTACCCTATTCCCATGGAATATTAAGCACTCTTTAATGATCTAAAATGAAACTATGATATCCTAAATGAAAGTGATTTTCAATAAATTAACTCTCAAACAAGTAAAACAGGTGATTTCTAAAGCCTTGAATGAATGTCTTCCTCACAAATTATCAGCAAAGATCCCAATGCCTCTTTCCTTTAACACCACAAATGCAAGTGAGAGATGAGTGACTTGCTGGGGGAATAATCAGGTGGCTCAGATCAATGCCTCCACTCAATGTTTTCTCTGCCACCTACTTCTTCTTATATTCCTCAACGAGATCCTGCATGTTGCCCAGCTCTGAATCTTGTGTTGTCCTTTCTGCAGAGAGTGAATCCACATATTTCTTCAGTTGGCCAATGTACGCTTGAAAGATGGGGTCCAGGTTGGTGGAACGGCTGCTGACATTAATTTGCTGCAGCAGCTCCCATTTGGTCTGCAACACCTGGTTCTGCTGCTCCAGGAACCGCACCTGCCATGGCCAGAAGAATAGGACATGAGCTCTGGACTGCCCTGCTTCGGGACCTAGAGGTGTCTACATGGCTTCATCCTCTTGAGCTGGATGACAGATCATGCCAGATTGTGCCGGAAAGAGCTTGAGCTCCCTGCCTCCACACTGGGAAGGTTCTATAGACTCCTCATATTACACCCAGCATTCTCCGCGCACAGCACCCTTTTTCCTACTTTACCATCCACTAGTTTGTTTGCAGCTGTTCCCAAGACTCCAGGCCATTCCCTCCCCATCCCAGGTGAATTCTCGGCAAAGGTCCCATAAATGCTGGGGAAAACCAAAGGCAGGCCTCCACTGGCACTGCTCCTAAGGGTGATGAGTGTGAAAGCACTGGAAGGCAGGGCTCCTCGGTCTGGTTTTTAGGAGCCTTCTAAATTGCCTAGACAGGTTCAACGGCCTTGAAATAGAAGAAAACCCTGTAACACACCAACGTGACACCAGTACAGACTTTCTGGGTCACAAAACTGAGAATGTTTCTCTTTAAGGCAGGAACTTTATTCATCCCCCAGCAGATATTTCAGATTCGGCTTCCCAGAATTTAATAAAGTAAAACTTCTAGGGCAGGAAAGAGGATTTCAGAAGAAAATGTCTCAGCAATTCCTTCCAAAACCTGCTGTCACATGGCCTGACCCAGTCAGTCCATTATTTACCTATATCACTTTTTCTATGATTTTTCAGATTTTCCATAAATATTATTTATTTAAGCAAAAACAGTAAAGCCAAGGGTACCAATAATTCCTAACTGCGACTGTTGTGGAAGATGTAGCCCGCAACGCCGGCGCCTTTCCCATTTGGACAATGCTAATGACCCAGGCTTGTGTGGCCGCACTGACGGCTCTACAACAGGCAAATCTGAGCCTTGCTTTTCAGTGAGCGCTGGCAGCAGGGCACCCTAAAGCATCAGATGGAGCCAGCTTCTCATGACTCACCTTGTCGATGAAGGAAGCAAATTTGTTGTTGAGGGTTTTGATCTGCTCCCGCTCCTGGGCTTTCACGTTCTGGATCTCGGGGTCAACTTTCACATTGAGAGGCTGCAGGAGGCTCTGGTTGACGGAGACTTCATGGATGCCTCCACCAGGGAATCCTCCAGGCCCAAAGCCACCAGGACCCCCAGGACCTCCAAAGCCACCACCACCTCCCATGCGGCCTCCACCAAAGCCGCCTCCTCCAAAGCCGCCTCCTCCAAAACCACCGCCTCCGAAGCCACTGCCACCTCCGAAGCCACCTCCAAAGCCACTGCCACCTCCGAAGCCACCTCCAAATCCACCTCCTCTGCCACCAAATCCACCACCGGAGCCAAAGCTTCCTCCTCCTCCGGCCACACTAATGGAGATGCTCTTGGTTCCTCCAAGGCCAACGAGACTCCGACTGCCAAAGCCGCCTCCACCACCGCCACCGCCACCGCCACCGCCATGGCGGCTCAAACAGGAGAAGCTGGTGCCTGATCTACGGCTCCCACCAGAGACCACAGCCGAGCCACTGCTAAAGCTCCGGAATCCTCCTCCACCTCCTCCTGCTCTTCGAGGTTTGCACGTGATCTGACAACTCATGATGGCTTTGCCCAGCAAGGAAAGTTGAAGGTTCCTGAGAAGAGTTAAAGGCTGGAGATTCAACTCTGCTCTTGGGAGACTGTCAGGGTCCCCTTTTATACTACACCTAGGTGTTGGTGTGCATGGGTGTGGGCCCACTTATGCATGGGTTTGGTCTGCCTGGAAGCTATTCCTGGTGTATGATTATCAAGCTAATAGCCATTAAAAATCTATAACCTGCCCTATCCCAGAACTTGCTTTGATTGCAAACTTCTCCTGCTTATCTAGGCATCTGTCATGCAATTTGATTTTTGTAAAATCATCAAAAGAGGAGATCAGAATGCGTGTTTCTCAATCTGAAGAGGACCTCCTGCAGAATGCTGCTCCCTGTCCTGGACTAACCCAAAGGAGGCCCGTGAAGGCTCGCCGCCACAGCTCAGCTGATACCAGATGACAGGTGCAGAGACTGTGGGAGCCCCTCAACACCAGCCTTAGAGCTCCCCTTGCTTTTCCTTCTGCCCCAGGGAGAGTTTTAACAAGTGCCTTTGCATGTGCTATGGGGAAACAGGCATCCTCTTACAGAAAGAAATTGACTTAGGGTGCTGCAAAAGAGTTGTCATTCTTCAGAATATCTTGACTCTTTCCCTCCTGTGATATAGCAGGAATACACAATAGCCAGGCATTGACAAGAGAATTTTCTTTCCTGTAACCAGAAGTTTTTATAACCATCAACTCTGTCATTTTCTACATGAAAAGCAGAAATGAGAGGCTGAAGGAAAGTTCCTCCTCTGGGTCTATCTCAGTCTGTGCACCCAGTAAAAGTTTGCAATAAAAGGCTTTCTGCAGCTCCAAGATCCAAGTGTTCTTTGATTTAGTCAGTCAGTAGTCACGGTTTGGCAGTGATTCTGGTAAGTGATTAGAAAGCTGGGCTCTTCGATGATATCCAGGGTTGGATGAGTATCAGAAGACCCACCAAGTCACCAAATGCACAGAGCTCCCACTTCTAAATTCAAGCACAGTCCTTCCTTTGTCCATGTGGTTAAATACATAGGAGAGGTGTTATGGAGTATTCGAATTAAATTTAAAGTCAGAAATTCTGGGTTTGAGTCCCAACTTTGCATTTTACTGTCTCTGTGATGTTGAATTAAACTCAATCCTATATAGTTAGCTATAAAATGGGAAATTCATCTGAAATGTTTTGAAAACAATGATACACAATATCAAGGTTAAGTATTGTTATTTGGGATGAAGCAAAGATATCTCCTTTTCTTTTCATGTGTTATGGTCATGAACTCCACGTAATCACCTAAGTTACCGAACCAGGATTTCTCAGATCCTAGTTTGGAGTTACTATACATTCAAGTAAAAAACATAAGCTTCAAGTTTAAGTCCAAGTTTCATCATATTTTAGTTAAATGACCTTAGATAATTCACAATGCTTTCTGAGCTTCAGTTCCCTCATCTATGGAAAGTGACTAACAAGAAGAATGCAGCTATTGTAAAAACAGAACAAGATGATAAGCACATGTGCTAAGCTCAGTTCCTGGTTAATCACAGAAATTCAGTAAGTACTATTTACCCTTGCAACACCTCCCCCTGGTCTCCAGCCCTATGTCTTAACTCAGCCGCAATGAAGATAAAGAACAGGGCACTAGTTATTCAAGAGGTTTGATTTGCAATAAGAGAATGCTGAAAGAAGCAAATCCGTGTGTCTCCTTTATTTATTTTCCCTAGTTGGGCTTATATAATTGTAAGTATGCAAATACATCGTAAAGCTAAAAGCTTTGGAGAGAGCCTCAATCCAAAGTTAAACGTGTCATTATCTATGGCTATCTGAACTACGCCCTAATTGTCCATTACTCCATCATGACTGTGCTGAGGCCATGCCAGCTTTGGTGGTGGTGGGGGTGGGGGTGGGGGGGTCTTAGTCTGTCTGTGACAGAAAGGAACAGACATGTATGAAGCATCTGCTGTATACCAGGCTTGTGCCAGGCATACAGTCTGCGTGCTTTATCATTCTGCTCTCACACTGGGTCTCCCTTTCCAGGCTCTTTGCCGCGCGCCTTCCCTTTCTAGATCAGTTTGCCAGTTCTTGAAAGTCAAGTTGAAGAGGTAGAGTACTCTTCTCTTAAAAATGTGGATGGTGGAAGAATGCAATGTGAATATTATATAACATTTTACTTCTTTTTTTAACTTTACCTCTTACATAATGTCAATGTGCTTATGTAGATAACAAGTTCTGTATTCTTTAAGAAAGTGAAATGGGTATTAAGACGCTTGGTTCAGACTGTGTTTTGTAGCTGACCTCCACTATGGTCCTCGCTTTCTTCATCTGTGAAACGGGAACATTTATCCTAAATCCACACTGTCCTGCAAGGACATTGACCTGTTGGTGGAATGAGTTTTCACTTTGCTATCTCTGAGAGCAGAACAGCAATCCTGTAGGACAAAATCCTTCTCTTTTTTTAAAGTTTTTATTTATTTATTTTGAGAGAAAGGTGAAGGGAAGGAGAAAGTGAGGGAGAGAAACATCAGTGTGTGGTTGCCTCTCACGTGTCCCCCACTGGAAACCTGGCCATAACCCGGCCAGCAACCCAGGCATGTGCCCTGACTGGGAATCAAACTAGTGACCCTTTGGTTCACAGGCCAACACTCAATCCACTGAGCCACACCAGCCAAAATCCTTCTTTTAACAAGCTGCCGGCAAGCCCAGGCTCCTGAATGCTTCCCCTCACAGGTTTTGAAAAGCACATCCCTTGGCCAGAGGAGCAGAAAAGCAAGTTCCCAGTGTGAAGCAGAGAGGGGGTGAAGTATTTAGCCAGTGGGAAATAAATGTGGATGCCAACACCAGATTCTCAGGTAGGAATTACTTTCCCCCTCCCATCTACTCCTTTAGCAGCGTTCGCACCTCACTTACAACCTCCTCACAACCTTCCTTGTGGTACAATGAGTCACATCGCTAGACTTCTGCTGGGCAGAGCCAGTGTCATATTTCTCTTTACCCGAAACCTCTCTGTTCGTCCAGCACAGAGCAGTCACTCAGGGAATAAGCCTACAATGCAAAAATCATTTCTAAGATTTTCAGTTCAGAATTGCAGCTTTTTCGTGACATGGAAATGTGATGTTAACAAATCTTCACAGTCTGCCATGTACCTCTTCCCTACACATCTCACCAAAACGTAGTCTCAGAGTTCGGTCTCACCCCCCCCCCAACCCCCATTGGGGCTTCTCTCCACAGGCTAGTGAAGTGACCTCTCCTTTACAAAGAACTCAGGCTCAGCAGAACAGAGCTGCTGAGCCCTCAAGGTACCTGTTCACACGGCCCCAGAATGGAAACCGAGTGTTTAGATTTCAAATACAAAACAAAACAAACCACAAACCCTTCTCCTCCTGCTGCTGCTGCTGAGTTCTGGCTGCTCAAGGGGCCAACACCCATAGCATCCAATGACACCAAGAAAGAAGTTCAGAAAGCAGAGAGATGACCAACAGTGGGCTGGAAATCAACTGTCTGCAGGCTGACCTGCAGCAGAAAATTCTCAAGATAGCTGTACCTTATCCCCACGCTGCCTGCTAAGCCCAGTGCTTTCCATCAGAACTGCTCCTGCAGCTCTAAAGGAAGGTGGGACAGGAGACTTCCAGGCTCCCAACAGGAGTCACTTGCTCAATATCTCCTCCAGGGCATTTCTTTGTAAGTAATATGTTAAAACTGCTCACTCATCTATAGTACCAGCCCCTGACCCAGTTCTCCATTGCAGCCCTGGGCCTCCCTTCCTTTCTTACCTAACGTGTTCTTTTTAGTTTGTTTGGTTTTTTTTTTCACACTAACTCTTTATTTACCATCAACCCCATGGCTACCGACTTTATGGTGCCCTGGGCAAACTGGTTTTAACTGAGAAGCCAGGCTTTTGGGCACCCAGGCCCACCTACCCTGCTGTACAGAAGCCCATTTTGGAATGCAGAGATTCCCGGGCTCATCAGGAAAGCAGAATGTGCCCTCTGCTCAAAGCAAGGCAGACCCCAGATTCAGAGGAGGAATGAGGACAGGGGCTCTGCCCAGGACACAGCAGGGGATCATTCCATCTTTGTTGAGCTAATGAAGCGATCAAGCAGCCAACAAAGGAAGCCTTCAGCATTGTACCTGGCACACAGTAGGTGCTCAACAGGTGTCTCTTTCCCACTGCAGTGACCAAAACATCATACACAACTCTAATTTTCTAATGGGGTTCCAACAGCCCTGACCCAGGCGATGGGAGGTTACACATTCTAGCTGGGCTCTGCAAGGGACCAATCCACAGCTGAATGAGTTCAGTTCCTGTCATGGCTGCAGACTTGCACTGGGGCATGTGCCTTATCTTGCTACTGAAACTCTAACATATGTGCAGGTGTGTTCTTACCTGAATGTCTGCATTCACGTAGAGAGCCAAAAAGGGGTCTCCTGTGAAGTTCTTGCCATTCCCAGCCCCAACTGTTGTTCCAAGCACTGATATTCTTACTCTTGCCTGTTACCATATAGCCACCCCAACATGGAAAGACAAGACAGCCATCAAATATTCCACCCTGTCCTGGTGATTTCAGAAAAATGGGGTGTTCATAGTTGTACCACTTATGCCTTCCTCACAGTTCAGAGATTCCTCCAAGTCTCCCCAGACTAATGCTGCCCCCATCTTACCCAACCTCGCACTCTTGGGGAGCCTTCCTGCTAAATCTGTATTACACTGCTGCATTCACAGCTATCATTCACAGTCAGTGCCTCCATCTGGACACCTGATGTTTCTTTAGCAGCATCCTCAGACCAGCTGTCCACTGGGTGTTCCATCAGATGATGTCAGTTCACACTTTTCTTCCCACCCTCAGCTCCCACCTCACCCTGCCCCATCACTTAAAGCTGCTCCCCTCAGTAGGACCTCTTTTTTTGTTTTCAAGGTTCCCTGTGTTGGGTTGGTTGGGTTGGAATGGTAGGAAGAAACAGGTGGAGAAATATTACCCTCACAAAAAAAATAATGAGAGAAAAGGATGAAAACAAATGGAATTTTTAAAGACCAAATAAATAATTTCTTATTTCAAGAGACTCATCCTTTAGTCTAGCAACAAAGCCCTTCAAGATGTCTGTGGGCCTATGGGTACCAAAATGGCTTGTTTTGGAAGGAAGAAGAAGGAGGAGAAGATGGAGAAGGAAAAGAAGAAGGAGGAAAAGGAGAAGAAGGAGGAGGAGGAAATTGTTCAAAACTCTCTGGACAGCTTTTTTTTTAACATGAAAAATCATGGGTCTTCCAAACTCTTCTTTGAAAGTCTTTTAAATTCTAAAAACAAACAAACAAACAAAAACAAGTGAAATCGTTGCTAATTAAGCAGTGAATGTTTAATAGTGCTATACAGTCATTCATTTGGGATGTGTCAAATTTATGACACTCAGTTAAATTTTTATGAGCCATAGACGCACTTCATAGCCCATCAGGTATTCAAAGAAGTGTACTTGGCTCTATTTAGCTGTACAGTCTTTTACAAGGGGAGTCATATGACAGACTGGGAAAAACATATTTAACGTGAAGGTTGAATCCCTCTGCCAGAGACTAAGCATGTGACCATGGCAGGTTACCCCTTTTGCCAGGTCTACCTATTCTTGCCTGTGGACTGAGGAGTTCAGGAACCAACAGGAATAGGAAGGACATTAAATGAGGGGTCAGAGAACCCACATTCTATTAGCAGCCTTGTAACCAACTGACCAGAGCCTAGGGGTAGCCTGCAACCTTCCTAAGCTTTGGTTTTTCTCACCTGCAAAGTGGAGACATTGAACTACAGTGCAGGCCCAGACCCTGCTTTCATTTATTTTCTCACTGGAGGACAAAGGAAGAAATGGCAGCCGCAAGACAGCCAGAAGGCCCAGGTCTGCTACTTCTCCTTTTACTCCTTCTCTCTCCTTGGCATCAGCGTTCACCAGCACCCGGGAGCAGGCCGGGAACTCCACCTCTTCTTCTCAGGCTCCACATCAGCCACTGAAAAAATTAACAAGAGTTTGCCCATCTGGGATTTGGGGTCTCTGGGATGTAAAGTCTCCAGGCTCCCTCTCCTCCCTTGCACAGAAGTGCCTTTGCTGTTCCTGGCATTGGTCTGAGCAGCCTGGCTTGTCTGGTGTTGCACGCTTCAGAGCTGTCTCTCCCACACAGAGCAAGATCCAAAGATGGGAAGGTCGTGGAGCCTCTCGACAAAGATCTTAGAGGGCAGAGGCGGAGGTGCAGAGTCTGTGGGGACCCTGCCTTCCCTGCCAGCCCCCCAGATCAGCATTTCAGCTTGCACCTAAACACTAGAGTACATATGCTTGGGGCTTCCCTGGCCTCCATTCTTCAGCTCAGGCCCCGCAGAGCCACACCATCTGATCAGGGCCCATCCTCTGCAGGCCTATTACCACATCATGGAGTTGACTCACATCCATACTTCGGGAGTCCCCAGAGGGTGAGGTTGGTGCCTGCACTTCTATCTGTAGGTTTAACTCCACAATATCCACTACCAAGCAGGAGTGATGCTTCTCTGATAAGAGAGGTAATAATGAGATAATTTATAATGGGGATATGTGGTAGGGTTGTGAAGGCAGAGCCATCACAGGTGGCTGATGTTTTCATTGCCCTGCTCTGTGTAGACACTAACCAAGCACAAATCCCAATCTCCACAGCCAGCAGAAAGGAGTGTCAGGTTTGACCAAGCAGGTCACCCTCGGGACCCTCTCCCACTTGTGTAGTGGGCACAGCACCTGGAGTTACTGACCCTGGGAAGGGACAGTTCAAACTTATTGGGCCTTCTTGGCAGGACCTCAGACACCTCCCATTTGCACAGCACTTCACCATTCACCAGGTATTTGCTTTTACATTCTCGCTCTCATTTATAATTTGCTGACAATCCCACAAGGTAAGAATTATTACAGATTGGGAAACAGAGACATCGAAGGGTTTGCTATGACAACACTGGGCTTGTGTCCAGGACACTTGTTGTTTGGTTGACCACAGGGATTCCCAGCGTCTCTCCAGACACCAGAGGCCAGTGGTTTGGAACTGCCGCCCTCTCCAGCTCCTCTCCACATATCCTCCCTCTTGTCTATCTCCCCAAGCCTCTCCTGCTCAGAACCTCCTTTTCTAGAAAGTTTTTGCTCATCATTCACATGGGGTGCCCATTGCCCCTTGACTCTGTGCTTCTTTGCTCCATCACACCCATGGCCTTTGTTTCCCCTTATTTAGCTGATATATTGGTCCGCTTTCTCAAGTGGCCAAGCCACCTTTGTGGGTATTGGTTCACACATTCCCAAGGTGTCTTGGAGTCCACGGAGAGTCACTGGCTAGGCTCTGGGCACCTCTTGCAAAGTAGGATGCTTACTTGGGAGTCTGTGGTTTTGCTGAGGAAAAGGAGTAAAGCTCTTTACACAGCACTATCCTGAATTGATCTCACTTCCTGGTGTTTCTTGCCACTTGTCCCAAGTCCTGACTACCAGATTGGTTTGCCACGTTGCCACAAATTTGTTGACTGACCCTGTCTCTCTGGGCACCTCTTTTTGGTCACACACAGCAGCCACAGGAAGAGGACTTTATGGTGTCAGGATGCTCTGGGTTTCTACTCACACCCAAGAGGGTGGAGATGGCGGGCAGGGAGACTGCTGTGGGTGTGGGCCCAGGAGGGCTGGGAGGAGAAAGTATGATAAATTATCAGATTGAGTGTGAGAAAGAGGGGTGGTCACCTCCCTCCTCCTGTGTCCTAGGACATTTGTATGTCACAAACTAGAAAGGATGGAATGAATCTTGGCATCCTTCCCCACCATGCTCGCAGCCTTGGTATGTCATTGCAGGAGACAGCAGGGAGTTTCCACAGGCCTCTGTAAGAACCAGTTTCAGAGGCCCTCCTCCTGGTCCCTTTGGGCACAGAGGCACTGGCACTGCAGTGCTCGGGCCTGAGCCCAGGTGTGCCATCACAAGATGAGTATCAAGACAGGCAGCTACCTTGTCCCATACTGGGAGGCCTGCTCCAGGGTCAGTGGGAAGTAAATCCAGGATGCTAGTTAGGAAGCAGCCACCCACAATGAACAGGAGTCACCAACCCCCCTGGGGAGGGTGTCTCAGCAGTTGAGGGAAGGCTTGGAGCTGGACAGGGCCCTGGAGGATGAAGGACCACCCATGGGCAGACACTGGGCTGGGTGAGTGCCCCTGGGAGGACAGGGCAGGGTGGAGAAGAAGCAGGAAGAGTGAGGAGCTTGTGCTGCTGCTACTCTCAGTGCTGGTGAAAGAAGTGCCAGGCGGTGTGCACAGCATTTTCACTGATCCACACCCTTGGGTTCTGATCTCTTACTCGCCAGCCAGCCCCCTCCTGCTGCTTTCCACCTCTACTTCCTTTCTTCCCAGACTAGCAGCTGGCAGATTGAGCTCAGCTGGATCCTCAGGATTACACTCCCTCTTCCTAGTCCATGTTTCTGCAGAAGGTCCTACACTCCCAGCCCCGGTCCAGGCCCTGGTGAGAGTCTGGTGTCCTGGCCCTTCTAGGGACAACTGCTTCCCAGGCAGAAAGTTGGGAAAATCAGACCTGAGCAGGACGGCTGCTTAGATGATCTTGGAAAAGCACACTTTGCCTTTGCCCTAAAACTTGGACAACCATCTGCCAAGAGGTGAGCAGTCTCTACCTGCTTCCCCTGGAAGCCAGGAGGGAACAATGCTGCCAGTGGAGGGAGGACTTAGGTAGCCTTTATGATGAGGCTGGGAGATGCCAGGTCAGGTTGCCTCACTGGCGTCTTAGCAGCCATACTCGGCTCTCTGCCTGGCTTTAGATGCAGTGGTCTCCCTTGAGCCAAGTCAGACAGACAGGGGTCCTTACAAAGACGAAAGGGCATGGGCCCTCATCCCCCCGAGAGGATCCTGGCAGGAAAGGGAGTGAGAAAAGCTTCTGAGGTTGGGATCCAGGGCTGAGTTATCTGGCTCTGCCTGGGTGACAGAAACATTTGGGACTTTGGGACTTCTTCCTGTCCCTTAGGTCTTTTCCTTGCCCTCTGTCCCAGTGTAAAAAATGACTATGGTGTCCCAAAAGAAAGATTCTGAGGGATTCTCTGTCTAGAGAGGGAAAAACTATAATGATAAAATTTCCTTGTGGGGTGACTTGTCTTAAACAAAGGTCATATTGTGTGCTGATTAAAGGAAGGACAAGGATTTGTATCACACACCTGGATTGAATCCTGGCCTCACCATTTATTAGTTTCTTGACCTTAAAAGTGTTACTTACCTTTTTGTGGCCTCTATTTTCTTATCTATAAAGTGGGCAATATAGCAGTATTCACTTCAGAGAGTTAGTAGAAAATAAATGAAATCAAGCATGTAGCACTTAGCACAACTTCCAACAGAAAGCAAAGATTTCTACTTTCCAGTAATCCCAGTTACAGAAAATGTCTAGAAATCCCAATGTTATGGCAATAAAATAAAAACATCAGCTCCTAAGCTGCATCTTGCCACCTGACTGTGTACATAAGCTCTGGTCCCTCCCCCATGCCAGGTCCCAGGGGGCAGGCAGCTCAGCTATTAACCAGCCACTCATTACAAAGCTCATGGTAGTGGTTCTAGGATATAAGCTTTCCCCCCTTGATTATTTCTTTTAAAAGGAGGACTCTTGAATGCTTCACAACCCATGAGAATTAAGCCATAAGGAAGAATGAGGGACAGGGTTTCACCTTGGTCCCCAAAGAAGCAGCCTTTCCTGAATGCCTTAGCTGTGCCTCTGTTCACTGACCACCCCCCACACTCCAGCACATTCTCAAGGAAGAACAGCAGTGGGAACAAAAACTGCCTTCCAATAACGCTTCAGATCATGCTCACAGATATGATCTCATTTTGACAATCTTCTGAAATAAGTTGGACAAATATTATTATGCGCATTTCACACATGAGCAAAGAGAATGAAGAGACCTGCTCGAGGTCAACGGGTGAGTACATGGCAGACCTAAGACCAACATCTTCAGGATCCACATTCTTCTGTGAGCCCCACTGCTAGCCTCTCCACCCTTGTCTGCCCAATCCTGGCTCTCAACACAGAGATTTGATCAGAATGATCTGCCCCTCTGGAAGGCTGTCCACCCCAGTCTAGTATCTGTGCTGACAGCTCAGAAACATGTTAGAGACCACTCTGACTGATACCTTCATTCTTAAGATGAAGAGACTGAGTTCAGTGACTGGTCAAGGTCTTGCGACTAAAGGGTAACAAGCAAGAACCCAGCCCAGCAGCTCTGCCACCAAACCATATCACCCTGACAGTGTGGAATTTCAGAGGAGAAAAGGCTTCAGGAAAACTAACAGCAGGCCCTTAATAAATATCACAGTCAACACCCAGTTACCCATGATGATAGACAAGAGGAAGTGAACAGGAGCTGTGCCCTTTCCAGGCTTCTAAATCTTTCATTGCAACATTGCCCCTAGGATATTATGGTATCAAACCGACTGCTCCTTCCTATTCACATGCTTATGAGTAGACAGGAAAGGGGCTAATAAGTTAGGTCCAGAAACAAGATAAGCCAATCCTTGTTCCATCATGCCCTTAATAGCCAGATGTTGATGATTTTCTCACCATGGGAGGGACTGCATTTCTTCCCCCTAGTCTTGGAAGATGCACACCTCTTCATGGTGGCACGTGGCAGGTCACAAGTACCAATTAGGTGGCATGAGGCTCCTGCCACATAACCTTGCCTTTCAGCCTGATGTCCTCACTATGGAAACCTTGTTTATATATTACCAAAACAAGAGAAAAAATTACTGAAGAGAAGGCCGCCAAAAATGAGGCACTCCCTATGATCTCAAATGTTACCCTGTGAATGTTGATAAGGGATGGTTTAAATTGAAGTACCATCTAACACTTCCTTCAGGGACACAGAGATACTGCATTATGTTCTCCACTTGCCCAGAATGTTCTTCCAGCTCCACCAGCTGTAGGACAAGAGGAAATAAACTGTGCTAACAACAGGAGAAACTTAAAGCTGATAATGAAAGGGACAAATCAACTGTCCCATTGTTTACAGAGTAAAAATGCATGGATTGTTGGATCCAGAAAGCTGAACCAAGGACTTGCCTCTCTCCACACCCCTTCTCATTTTCCATATCATTGAGGTTAATTAAGGACCTAAAACAGAAGGAGGGGCAAGATGGCCTCACCTCAGTCTTGGTCTCATGCACAACTTGCCATGAACAACCCAAGCTCAAGAACTGAATTCTGGCATTTTCTTAACTGAACAAACGAAAATATTCTCCAAATCACCTATCAGATCAGTTCAGACCAAGACCAAACTTTTATCCCTTTTAAAAATAACTGGTCAAAATATTCTGGAAGATGAATCAGAGACTTGAGAGAGGAAAAGAGAAGATTATGGTGAAGGAGGCAGCCAGGTAGGAAGTGGCCCCATCCAGGGTTTTACTCTCTTCTGAAGTCCCTTCCTGCAAAAGAGGAGTCTACCTGTGTGTCTCCAGCGGAGACTCACCTGTCGTCTCACAAGGCAGCCTTTACCCTTGTCAGACACTGGACCTGGCTGGCAGCTCTTCTTGAGGGTGACCACTGTCGCGTCCAAGCAAAAGCAGTCCTGACTCTCTTGCATACAACAATTCTGTGGTCCGTCTTCAGTGAACAGGACTGTCACACCCACCCTCAATCATCTTTGATTCCTTCAAGTCCCTTCTCTGCTCTGGCTTTTGCCCCTGACCTCACACTAGCTTTTCAATGGGTCACTAGGCTCCTTTCAAATGCTCAGGACCAAATTCAACATCCGGGGGAGAGCTTTCTCTGCAGGAGGGATGCAGCTGCTTCCTGTGTCTCTGTGAACAGAACAAAGAAAAGCATCTTTTTTGAAAAAAATTATTCTCAAGTTTTCTGAAATATCTGTATTATCCATATCATCTTCACTCTCACCAGCTCTGGGAGCTACTGCTTTGCTGTAACTGATACAGGCCCCATTGTTGTGTGCAAGGAAGGCTTTGTACCAGCAGAGGACACTCCATCCTGTCTAGACAGAACCAACAGGGCCCACTGACAGATCAGAAACTGGGCGTGGGCCCCAGGGAGGGGTGGGAATAACCGTATGTGAACCTGGGAAGGTCACAAGTTGACTAAGATGGTGCCATTTTTCTGATAATGGATTGACAAGAAGTGCCACATTCCTTCCAGCAGATATGGGAGGGGCAAGCACAGTGACACAGAGCCTCCCAAGGCATCTTGGGTATCCATACTTCCAATAAACAACCCAAAATTGCTGGCCCCACCCAAATGTCTCATGGGCATCTTTACCCTCACTTTTTGGCACAAGACTCCGTCCACCTGTAGCTCCAGGAAGCAACTTTATAGACCACATCTCCAGCCTCAAACTACAGTTAGCCCATTTGCCACGCCCTGTTTACAAGGACAGAAGCCTGTAGGAACCACTTCATCCCTTCCACCTGACCAAATCCTGACCATATTTCTAGGCCCTTCTCAATGTGCAGCTCCTCCAAGAAACTTCCACTCAGATTTGACCTCCTTTCCTGGCGGCTTTTGAAATGTGCTTCTCTCTTGGTTGCCGTGACACCAGGCTCTCTCACTTCTCCCATCCTCTGTGATTGCTCCTCTACACTCTTCACTGGTTTCTCCGCCTTTGTCTTATCCTTAGGCAGAGTAGCCCTGGGCCACTCTGTTCTTGATTCTTCTGTTCTTGATTCTTATCTCTCTCTCTCTCTCTTTTCTTTAATGGCAAATGAAACAGAAAACAATCCTACCTTTCAGTGCAAACATCTGATGCTTCATTATGTCTTCTAATACAGTCCTGCGTGAGAACTTTCAAACTGAAATGTATATGATATTATTACCAGTATTTTCCCTGTTGTATCTCCTTGATATTTCAGTTAAGGCATTGTGCTGACATTCTTAAATCATATGTGATTGTAAGGTATACTGTCTATGTTTTCTTTTTCATGGCAGTAAAAAGGTGTTCCCTTAATTTTTGTTAAAAAACAGATCAATAAAACTGATACGTTTAGACTTCCTAACCTAAAGAAAGAGCATTCTTTTTCAAAAGAAACATTCATCAAAGTCCTAGTTAAAATTTCCACACATGCTTTTGATGGAACTGGGAAGTCACATGAGACTTCCTCATAGTTCCTCCAAGGGACCAATAGAAGATTCCTATTCCAGTGCAATCTGTCCTAGGAATTTGGTTCTTAAGATTCCATGTGAAACTATAAGCTCTGATTCAAGATCATCTTCTGGAATTCTCTCTCCAATGAGCTAATGAACAACCCCTGAGCCTAATGAAGACCTTCCCTCAAAAGAAGAAGTAGAATGATGGATTTGAGCTAAACTCAACTAGGATCTGAGAAGCCAGGGTTACAGGAGGAGTTATTGCATTCTTCTCTTTTCCCATGAGTACTAGGTTTTTGTCTTGGGCCTGAAATTTTGGGAGAGGAGACACTGTGTGAGGAGGGAAGAAGGTGGGAAGTTTGTTCTTCTCTGGAGCTAGATGGATCCCAGAGCTCTATTAGAGAGGCTGTGTAAGAGCCACATTGCTAGGGAAAGAAATTTTGGCAGGTTATGGAAGACTGGCCACCAGACTGATGGCTGCAACATTGTGGTCATTCAAGGAAGAAGAATGGCCCAAAGGGAGCCCCAAGTCTCTGGTGGCCAGTGGGCAGAGTAAAAGATTCTGTTTTTCCAGCTGAGGCTCTAGGAGGGAGACATGTGGGTCTAGAGCGGGATGTCCAAACTTTTGGCATCTCTGGGCCACACTGGAAGAAGAAGAGTTGTCTTGGGCCACACACTAAATACACAAACACTAGTAAAAACTGATGAGCAAAAAAAAGATTTTAAACAAATTTATGATTTTGTGTTGGGGCACATTCATAGCCATCCTAGGCCAAGTCCAGCCCACAGGCCATGGGTTGGACACCCTTGGAGGAGAAGAGGTGTATTCAGATATCTTAAAGTCAGGGAAAAATGCTGAGATTGGGTCACAGGCTGTGCCATATGACAGAAGCCACAGCCAGATTCCAAAGGCTTACACGCTGAAGAATGTGCAATTCAAATGCCAATGGAGTGGAGACAGTCTTGTTTGCCAGGGTAGAATAACATCTAGGAAAGAAAAATAAATACACATGTACATTTTTCTTGCATGTGTATTGATACATTGAAAGGATATCCAAGAAACTATGGTTGCCACAGAGAAAGGGAACCCGGTGGAGGGTGGTGGAATTTTTATTGGCACTTGTACTTGTGGATTTCCCTCCTTCTGAATATTATTACTTGGATAACACCAACTTCAAATCTACACTGGGCAGCCAAGGATGAAATATGGAAGTCTAAGATTTTGTGAGGTCATCACCAGATCTGGAGGACTTGGCTGGATGGTCCCATGGCCATTAAATTTTGTCTCATGGCCTTTAAATTTTCTCCACTTGATCAAGTTTCTCCCGTGCATTTCTGGCTTTCTTACTGGGAGTTCTCTGCAATCTCCCCCCCATCCCATCCTTTCTTCCTGAGTTATCTAATGGTATACTCTCAATCTAAGATTTTGATGACTCTTTAGTTCACAGGTCTAGCCCCAGTAGTTACATAGATAGAACAGAGGCACCTCAGATGAACTACTCATTTCTCTCCATTTGCCCTCTTGCTATATGCTCTGTTATTACCCACCCAGGCACATGGAGCCACTCTCAATTCTTCCCTTTGCTTTACCCTACCCACCCAGCATTCAATCCATCACCACATCCTAATGATTTGACTCCTAACTATCTCTAGAATGCATACATATCTTTATCCTCACTTCTGGCCACTCTGCCACCTCTAAGGATTTGAACCAAAGTGCAAATTTTGATTGTCTTTGGCCTGCACTTTTGCAATAATCTCCTAACAAGTCTTCCAACATGGGCCCCTCCTGTCTGAGCTGAGATATCCCTCTACAACACCAATGTGACCAAATCACTCTCCTATTAAATTCCTTTACTGGCTCTTCCTCGCCTATCTTAGCTGTTTCAGCCATAAAATGCCTGAAAAATGACACTTCCCTGGGCAGATCTCCCATAAGCAGATCAAATTTCTTAAGGGATCCTCAAGTACATGCCAAACTGTGATTTATGCTTGATTCTTATCCCACTATCGGTGAAGCAATCGCCTTCCCTCTCATTGGCCCAGTAGTAGGTTGTAATAAACCAGTAAGTTCCAAAACCCCATCAGAGAAATTCTGTCCCACAAACTATACTCCAGACTCCACTGAACGCCTTACAAGTTCTTCTTGATTGATATAACTAACTCTCCACCCTCATTTCTTGTCACTCACTTCATGTTCCTGCAGATAAAGTTCAGAAATTGTGCAATGTTTTCCTTTTGTATCTTCACCCATATTATTCCTTCTGCCTGAAATGTCTTTCTCCAACTTAAATGCCCTTGTCTGCCTGACAAACTCCTATTTATCCTCTAAAACCTGCCAGGCACCACTTTTAATCACCCTCACATCTATATATACCATTTCTATGCCTTGTGTGTATCTGTCATAGCATGGGTCATGTGTATTGTAATAACATGTTTACATACTCTCTATCACCCAAGTTGCTAAGCTCTTTGAGAACAAGGTCATGTCACACTCATGATACCCCAATGTTTGGCCTCATTCCTGATACCTAGTGTGTGTGCAGGAACTATGCGTTGAACTGAACGGAATCCAGATTTTTCCTTTACTGTCTTTCTAATACTAAGGTATTTGGGCATTTGACATTAATCAGTTGAGTTCTACATGATATACTGATTTACACAGGATTTTCATTGTGTCCTTGTGATCTTACAAGTTTTGACAAGTTTCACTGTAAATTGCACTTTTCTCTCTTTCATTCCTGACCTTACGAAGAAAACCCAAGTCCAAACAAGATGAACAGAGGGAATTCCCAATACTAAAATGTGACTAAAGAAAGTTGTAACCATAGAAAACATCTAGAAAATGAGTATGTCAGACCACTAGAATACATCCCTGTTCATTCAACAGTGTCCCAGGTGCTGTATCTGGTGGCCCCAGAAGTCCACTCTCCCATGGAGAAGGTAAACCATCTCCCTCCCCCAAGGCCACCCAACTTCCACTGTTCTAAATTTGCCTTTTGTGACTAATTCAGTTTCCTAGGTACCTTGATAACACGATGCGGAGGCACTGGTATTTTAGTCACTAAAAAGGTAGGTTCCCCCACAAATTAATACATGGACATTTTGGTTCACACACCCCTCTCTTATGTGTCTGGTTCACAAATAACTGTCCTCTAGAGCAGATTCAACTTGAGTGCATTAAGAAAATCAATTCTATGTCCCTCTAGAGCCGTCACTGGGCCACAGTAACCAGACCAAGTTACTTCCCTTCTTGGTGACTTTGGCAGCCAGCTACTGCCCTCTACTTCTTTGTCATTCCTTTTAAATTTCACTTAACTACTTCTATATAACACATTCACAGTTCACACAGCCTTTTCACATTATGTATGTTTACCATCTTGATGTCTAGAGGCAAATATTCTCATCCTCATTTAAGCTACAAGAAAACTGAGGCTCCAAATGGTCACATGACTTCTCCAACGATCCACACATCCTGTAAGCTGTGGGTTGTTTCTTTTGCCTGCCCCTTAAATATCACAGTAGATGAACTTCTGAATCAAAGTTCCTTGTTATTTCCAACTGCCATCATGCTGTCCAGACTGTCACATCAGCCCCGACAGGAAGCAGCTCCAGTGGAGGGCTGACTGGAGAGGAGGGGTAGAGCCCAACGAATTGTACTTACGAAACACTTCTGTTGATCTATACCCGCTACTCCCCCTGGGTGGACACTGAAGCTAAGAATTTTTTTTCTAATTGGAAGCTAAGAAAACTGATCCTCAGAGAACTGGACTGACATTTTCATGGTCATAAAACCTCTGGGAAGCTGACGTTCATTTGTTCCTTAGAGCAAGCATCTACTGAGTGACCCGGAGACCAAGCTACAATGTTACAACAGCCAGGTCATCATCATCCTCATCACCATTACCGTTAAAATCGATACTCACTGAGTGTTTGCTACGTGCTAATCAGCTTATTCGATTCACACAATAATTCCCACAAGAGAGGCTTATTATTCCCACTTTAGAGATAATAAGACTGAGGTGCAGAGAAGTTTGTAACTTGTACATTAACACTGAGCTAGTAAACGTTGGTGGTAAGACCTAAACTCAAGCACATCTGAATCCAAAACATCCATGCTTCTGGCCACTATGATAGCCCATTTTATTACTTCATCAGTATGGGCTCTGTGTCCATGAACTTCGATTAAGCAGAGCTTTGGGTAGTGGCCTGAAAGAGTGGAGAAATGGCTATCCAGCTCTCCATTACCGCTCCTGGTTCCTGAACTCCCCGTGCCAAAGTATTGCGGCTGTAGCAGCTGCTGAGCCCTCATTACCCACATCCTTCTCATCACTGGCGGTTCCATATGAACAATTACTTTTCCATGCAATACTTTCTCCTCTTCGCAAAGCCAAACTCCTCCTTCCCAACCTGCTTGCTCACTGCCCTTCTCAAGAAAACCTTCTCAGATGAGTCAGAGATGCTACCCCAGTTCCTCCATTCCTCTGTGACATATCCACCCTATGGAAAAGAGCTTGTTAGTTAAATATTAAATGTTTAAAGTTAAATGTTGTCTGACCAGCCTCCTGACATTGTTCGTGCTCCTGTGCCCCAACTTCCCCACATGCCAGGCAGCTCTAGGGTCTTCTTTCCCTCCCACAAAGTACCCATCCAAGGTAGACAGTGTCATGAACAAAGGAGCTTGAGACTCACAGAGAATTTCAAATGCAGTTTATTGCAGCAACACAGGGAAGCAGGAGTTTAAGACTTCTCCACAAAAGTCAATCAAACTGGTTTACACCGTATGTACAAAACCAAAGCAGCACAGAGTTTGCTGCAAGAGACAGGATAGTGATGAACTGTCCAGAGCACGCGGCTCCGTGCGTGGCAAAGAAGCTGTGGGTCTACCCAGCCCGCCTCTGGCTGACTTAGGAAGTGCTCTGAAATGTGATGTGTGCAGTTGTGATGGTTGAACCGTTTCTGAGGCAAAGCACAAAGCAGGGTCATAGCCAGGGACTGAGCTAGACACTGATTTAAAAACTCCTTTGGGAAGCAGAACAGAAAAGAAAGAGCTGGGGAAATAAGAGGAGCTAATGTAACTAACCAGCAGCCTTTTTCTTCAATAAGGGTGGGGCAACTGACTCTGGTCTTCCCAAGCGTATCTGGTAGTGATGGAGAGGGAGAGCTAGCTAACAGGGTAGAGAACGCCTCTTTATCTGGTTCCTCGGGAATAGCTGGAAGAAACAAACTTCACGCTGGAACTGCCACTGGAGGTCTTTGTGCCCCCAGAGCTGGATCCCCGGCCTCCCGAGGAGCCGAAGCTGCCTCCGGAGACGCCGCCAGTGGCGGAACCCCTGCCCCCAGAGCTGCCGCCGCCCCCTCCAGAACCGCCTCTGTGTCCCCCACTGCTGCCACCAGCGCTGCCGCCGCCATAGCTGCCTCCACCGCCGCCTCCGGAGCCGTAGCTGCCACCTCCGCCAGAGCCGCCTCCATAGCTGCCACCTCCAGAGGAGCCGTAGCCAAAGCTACCACCGCCTCCTCGACCACCACTTCCGCTGATGCTGGTGTGGCTCGTGCTCACAGCTGCAATGGGACATCAGTTATCTTCAACCTCAGTTCCTTTCCTATCCCCCACTACCACCAAACCTGCACACGCCCCTGTGCTGTACTTACACACACTCACGTTGGGGGCACACTCTCCAGACATCCTGGAGGAGAAAGAAAAACAAACCGCTCATTATCGCTCTCCAGCTTCACAAAGCACATCCCAGGCCCCCTCAGCCGTCCCAAAGCTCCCTAGCTGGGGCTCCTGTTTGATCTGAAACCTAGTCCAGTCGTCTCTGGCCTCCCAAGCCTGTCGTTTTTCTCACAAACAGGAAATACCACCATGTCAATTAGACAAGAGTCTTGCAGCTAATGCAGGTTACCTTTAAAGGCACTGACTTTAGGCCGACAACATCTGAGTCAGCCCAGATAAAGAATAAATAGCTCCATCTCAAAGCACTTCATAGAGAGATGCCCTAGCACTCAAAAAAATAAGTGTGGGAGCCCTGGCCGGTATCTCATTTGGTTACAGCATCATCCTGATAGGCCAAGGTGGTGGGTTCCACCCCAGTGAGGGCACAAACAAGAAGGAATCAATGAATGCCTAAAGAAGTGGAACCACAAATTGATGTTTCTCTCTCTCTCCTTCTTCCGCTCTCTAAAATCAATCAATCAATAAAAATGTACATACATAACAAAAACGAAAAGGAAAAGAAAAGTATGGGGCTGTGGCTCCCAGAGTGAAACCAAGCCTTGCTTCCTGCATGGTGCATCTTTCCCTTCCCCACACCCAGGACCAGCTGCAGTCACACAGCTGCGTCTTCAACAGCAGTCAACTTGCAAGGGAAGAAGCACATAAGAAGCCAAACTGCCCAGGCTCCCGTTCTCACCTGCTTTCCTCTCCTTCCAAGAGGGTCCTATAGGTGGCAATCTCCAGATCTAGGGCCAGCTTGGTGCTCATCAGCTCCTGGTAGTCCCGCAGCAGGCGGGCCAGGTCCTCCTTGGCTTTCTGCAGGGCATCCTCCAGCTCATTCAGCTTGCTCTGGGCATCTTTGAGGGCATTCTCACCACGCTGCTCAGCATCGCTGATGGACTGCTGCAGCGCAGAGATCTGAGAAGGGAGAATCCAGCACATTACACACTCTCCTAACACCTAATCCCACCTTGGCTTTCTGATCTCAAATTGACCTCTCCACCCCAGGGAGGCCAGTACTCTGGGCCCAACAGAACCACAGGAGCTTAAGTCACCCCATGCATTCACCTGCCTCTGGACAGCACACCACCATGTTGCTTCCCTTAAAGCCCTAAAGGCGTTGCAGCAGCCTCTCTTGGGCCTGAGTCAAAACTGCTCTACCCCTTGGCATTCCTCTAAATGCTACCCTGAAACCTCCTGGCTGCCTTTTCTCTCACTCACCACCTCTTAAGTAGAAGAAAGAAACAAGTACCTGCTTCTTTACACTGTCAATTTCAGATCTAAGTCTCTGGATCATCCGATTCAGCTCAGAAATCTCCATCTTTGAATTTTTCAAATTGTCCCCATGTTGGCCAGCGGTGATCTGGAGCTCTTCATACTAAACGTGGTAAATCAAGTCAATTAGATGTGACAGAGCATATACCCCTGCTCGTGCACACAAATGTAAGAGAAAACATAGGGTAGCAAAATAAGACATTTCAGGAAAACTGGCCAAACAGTCAGCCCATTCACCTTGGTCTGGTACAGGGCCTCGGCCTCAGCCTTGCTCCTCTGGGCGATCTCCTCATACTGGGCCTTGACCTCAGCAATGATGCTGTCCAGGTCCAGACTGCGGTTGTTGTCCATGGAGAGGATGACATTGGTGTCGCTGATATGAGTCTGCATCTGAGACAGCTCCTGTAAGACATAGACAGTTCAGTGACTCTTACTGTCTTAAATCAGAAGACAACTTAGACAATGGAGAGATCAGGAGATGAAAGGTATATGACTATTCTTCTGGACAGTGGTAGGGGGTTCAAGCTTAAAAGTTCTCCACTCAGTAAATGCGGTTGAAATCAGAGGACTTACCATTTGGTAGAGTGCTGTGAAGAAATCAATTTCCTGACGCAAGTTGTCAACTTTGGCCTGAAGTTCCACTTTGTTCATATAAGCAGCATCCACATCCTAGAGGAGCAATAGACAGCATGAAGTCACAGTCTTTCCAGGGCAAATCCCTCTCTCCAGGTTTGAGGGGATTTTTCCAAGTAGAAAAAGCGTTTGGGGTCTCCTCCACACCTTTATGTCACAGATGGATCAGAATCTCTAAATCGCCCCACCCTTGGGATCACAATCACAAAGGAGCTTGCCTGATTTGCTGAGAACTTGCCTCCCCACTTACTACATGAAGTGCTGAGGGCTTTGGAGAAGCAGAGAGCCTGGGGAGTCCAGGTCCATGAAAATGTACAAGGAAAACTGTTTCAGCTATTCATCAGGCTCACTGCTTGGCTCTCCACATCATGACTTCTCTCTGCTTAGTAATTAGAGACCCTGTTCTGTTTGTTTCAGCTGTGAGGTCCATCCCACGGAGTGTGCTCACCTTTTTGACTGTCACAAATTCATTCTCTGCATTTGTCCGCTTGTTGATCTCTTCTTCATACCTGCAAGGATTTCAGAAGTGAATAAGAGATTCAGAGAAGGTGAGGCCTGAAGTTTAGGTTTCTAGACAAAACTGGGCACTGCTTCCATTGCTTTTCTATTACTAGCCCAGGACATTTTGGCCACCCCTTTCCTCTAAGCAATAAAACCGTTAAACAATTTCCATCTTCTAAAAAGATGAAGACTTCTGAAAATGCCAAATGGATTTGCCTGTAACCTGAGAAAAGATAACATTCCGTATTGTCCATAGTCTTAGCTTGCTAGTCTCTGGAAATATTTTAGAATGAACGTCAAGAGTTGCCCATCCAGGTTTCCTTACTTGTTGCGGTAATCTTCCACCAGGTCTTGCATGTTCTTCAGTTCCGAATCCATTCGCGATTGATCGCCCTTCAGTTGGTCCACTTTCTTTCTGAGATTGTTGATATATGACTCAAAGTAGGGATCTAAGTTTTGGGTCCTGGTGGAGGTATCCACCTGCTGCAGCAGCTCCCATTTTGTTTGCAGCACTTGGTTCTGCTGCTCCAGGAACCTCACCTAAAAACACAAAACCCCATTCATTACCCACTGGTAGAGACGTGGCAGCCTATGGCCACTGAGCACCAGGGCTACCATACCTCCACAAGGAAAAAACTTCAATTCCTGTCTTTCCACTCATGACAGACAGAAAAATAGAAAAGAGATGATTGAGTTAGCATCATCTACAAAACAAAACCCAGTTCACTGTTAATTCAGTGAAGATTTAACTTTCCCCGAGAATGGCAATTATAATACTATTTCAGTTGGAACTTTAGAAGAGAGTAGCTACACAAAAAACAAACAGCAAAACACATACAAATTCCTGCAACTGCTCTTTGAAATAGATACGTAACACTTCAGAGATTGGCCTTCCAATTTTTTAGGTCAATAAAAAATTGGTTTGCATACACACGGCTCAAAAGTATAGTGTGAAAATCCAAAACTGAATACTGAATCTGTTGTGGATAACTTGAGTTGACATTATTATTGATGATTAAGAAAAAAGTTTAAAAAATGGTTTACATTTTTTTTCCAAAGGAGATGCTTGGAAATACAAGTACAAAGAAATTTCCACCATGATATGGTACCAATGTAAAATTCTCAGAGGGCAGACCTCCCTCTTCTGACAGCAAAAGATGCTTGGCACTGACTACATACTTTTGGCACCTGCTACAATATCTAATGTGCTCTGTTTACACTCAACTCCCTTTTTATGGTTAGGAGGACTTTTCCAGGGTTCTCATTTGCACCCTAGAAGGTTGAGTTCACCCCATTTCTGTTATCTTCATTCAATATATGTAAGTCCCAATTCAGCCTAAGAGCTGATGAAAAACACTTCAAGGTGATGTCAAATTGGCCTGCATTTATGTAGACCTCAGACCCCTGTGTCCAAGAGAGAGTTTAGTCATTAGCATCGTTCACAAGTATGCTTCTAACATGTCTCCTAGAAGACATTTCTAAAAATACCCCTTCTATTTTCTAAACACAGAAAATTGAGGCTCTAACCCAAACATGTGTTGGCTGCACCAACCTCAAATGGACCAGGAACAGCTCACCCAGGACACTGAGCAAGTCAACTCACCTTGTCAATGAAGGAGGCAAATTGGTTGTTGAGTGACTTGATTTGCTCCCTTTCTTGAGACTTTATTTTTTGGACCTCGGGGTCAATCTCCACATTGAGAGGTTGCAGAAGGCTCTGGTTGATGGTGACTTCCTGTATGCCACCAGGGGGGCAGACAGGCCCAAAGCCACCCCCAAAACCACCTCCACCAAAACCACCTCCACCAAAACCACCTCCACTACCAAAGCCACCACCCAAACCACCACTGCCAAAACCACCCCCAAATCCACCACCACCAAAACCACCACCCCCAAAGCCAAAACCACTACCAAAACCACTACGTCCACCTCCTCCTCCAGCCACACTGATGGAGATACTTTTACTGCCACCAAGGTTCACAAGACTTCGACTTCCAAAGCCACCACCAGCTCCCCCACCACCGCATCTGCCACCTGAAAATCTCCCACCACCTCCCCCACTACGGCGCACAGAGCAGCTAGTAGTTCTGCGTTGTAAGCTGACTATCCCAGCAGAGCCAGAACTGAAGCCTCCTCCACTCCGGTACCCAGACCTGGAACTAAAGTGTCGACTCATGTTGACTTAGAGAGAGTAGGAGCACGATGGAGAAAGGGAAGGAGCTAACACTCCTCTACCACAAGCACAAAGACTTCCCCTTATATTCAGGGAGGAATTGGGCTTGGTCCTCGAGTCAGCGGGACGTAGTACTACTCAAGGGTTTGGCTTGCCTGCAGCCATACAAGATTATTACGGGCCTCAACAATACAATAAACACTACACAGCTCACTCCCAGAATGGTTCTCAAAACTGCTGTGCATGCAAGATTGCTCATGTGGTAATCATTTTATCAGACAAAATCTCTCTTCAAGTGCTTGTGACTTTGAGAAAAGAGGACCCTATATCTGCCACCTGACGCTTCTTCATAGGATTTCATAACCTCCTGTTGCAAATATGTGCAAGTTCCCATTCTTGCCTTGCCCTTGTCAACTACTAAGATATTCTGTCCTCAGGCAAGGCAGGTGCATTTCCCCATACTTGATCTCAAAAGGAGCTCTCCGGCCCATTTCTGAGACCTGCCCTCTAAACTCCAGAGCTCTCCAAGTTTTATCTCCTGACACAAAGTCAGAGCTCTAATAAGTAAACAGTCAAAGGGAGTTATTCTCATTAAAGGTAAGATTTATAAATGCACTTTATTAAGATGAGAGGAAGAGAAGTTGTCATCAAACAGGATGGATAGGTAGTGATCTGGAAGGATAGGAAGGGAAAGACATGATCTTTCCATGTTTTCCAGTTCATTTTCCTCAAAGATAGACCAGGGCAGGAGACAGAGACATCAGCAACAGAAAACAAATGGAAACAGATGGCACGTGCCAGTTGAAAACCACGGAAAGCAGTGAGGTAGGCAGGTAGAAGCTATTTTATACATTTTGTAAAGTGAAGGGCTGGAGGTAGGACTTGACAGGTGGTTCAAGTTTCACACTAGACTACTTGGAGGTGAAGGTAGATTTGAAAAGTTATCTAGAAAGCCTGATCTAGAAGCTAAAATTGTTTCTGGACAATAGTAGTGGCAATAGTACTACTAATAATAGTTAACATGGATCAAAAACTGATCACATACCAGGCGCTGTTCTACATATATTACATGTATCAACTTAGTTTTCACAGCTTTGAGATAGATGCTGTTATGTCACCCATTTTAAAATAAGAAAACTGAGGCACAGGAGTTGAATAGCCTGCCCAAGTTTAACTAGAGGCTAAATGGCATTGGCTGGGATTTGAACCGAGAACGCTTAGCACACTGTAGTGTGCAAGATTCTAACCAGCATGTTGTTATGACAGTGCGGCAATTGAATTTGGGCTGTGCTCCTTGTTTTGTGTAAAGCCAGACAGCATGGGAAGCGTTCTCACGGCAGAGAACTGCAACAGCAGGAGGCACATTTTATTCCTTTGAATCCTTGGCTCCAGACACATGCAAATGCCTGGAAAATGTTCTTCAATTCACTCTGAGAAAAGATTAATTGGAGGCGCAGAGTTCATGGGGAGATTTTGCTTCTGTCTAGGTGCAAGGGTGTCCAGCATGTATTGCAATGGGTCAGGTAACCCTATCGTCCTCTCTGGAGAGCATCACTTGATCAATCATAATAGGTAGTACTGGCATTAAAGTCTGGAAAGATCTGAACTCCACGCAGACTTTCAATTTGAGACTTCTTACAAGCCTGGCATGCTCCCCACACTTGCATGTAAACACAGAATTTTCCAGTTCAGTGAGGAGAAGCCACCACTGTCTTCAGCTGGCTCTAAGCAACTCTAAGTGGTAAATCGTAGCTCTGTACAGGTGCTCTCCACTGTGGAATACAAGATATGCAGAAAAAGGGGAGTCTGTGAAACCATCTGGTCCTGTTGCCCAGTAGTTCTGAACCAGGACAGCTGAGTGTCAGCCCTCTCCAGCCACTAGGCCTTGTCTTCCCTCTTCTCCCACAGTTTCTTTCCTATACGCTCCTCCAGAAACTGCCACTCCGCTCACCTCTCCACTACTCCCCCTCCTTCCCCACCATCTCCATGGCGCTGTTGTCAGAGCTGTCTTAACACTAACATCCTTGCGCTGCTAAACCAACCATCTCTATAGGGTATGAGCAATCCAGATCTTGTTCCTGACTAGGAACAATGGGACCTGGGATGGCCTTGGCATGGTGATGACTGTTGCCTAATCATCTCTGACAGGCAATCAAAACTTTTTTTAGTTCGGCATACTCCCTCATGAGACATATCACTCTGCTCAACTGATTCCTTCTAGCATTTTGAGGGAGGGGTGCGCACATGCGTTTGCACCAGATGTATATGCATGCGTGTGCGTTCATTCTCTCACCTCTGCCGGCCAATGACACATCTTTGCAGCAGATTTGCACTTTCATCCTCCAACTAAGAAACTGACACAGAGAAAAATCAAAGAGGTGGATGGTCAGGTAATCGCTAGACAATTTACAGAATGGGAAAATTTGCTCTAGCTGCTACAATGATGAGAGAGAGACACACAGGGATGAGAAGGAACAAGAAGGCATATAAATCGCCATCAGCTTATATTTCACCTCAACAAAAACATACACAAACACCGTCTTGTCAAGAGCCCTGAGAAGTAGGCAGTCAAGCTCTTTTTACAAAACAGAAAACTGAGGATGAGAGAGATTAAATGACTTGTTTTGCCTCTCCAGCTAAGAGAAGACACATCTGGAATTAGCACCTGAGTTTTCTGGTTTCAATTCAAGGTTTTTTCCTGCTAAACTGGAGAAGGGGCTCAAGGACAGGCCACTGGAACTGGTTCCCATAAGTGAGGGCACAGAGAATCACAGAATACTACCATCTGCAGGCACTCAAAGACCCCCACCATCTAACCTGTCTATCAAGATGTGAAAGGCAGACCCAAAGAAGCCAAAAATGTTTCCAAGTCATACAATCATTGCCTAGGAATCCTCCAATTTCCAAATTGAACTCCTACTCTCTTTCCACTCTTTACTTCTGAGGCAATCCAGTAGGGCTGGAAACTGTCCTGCCGCCAGCTAACCAACCTCGTCATTCCCTGTGATGTCCCCAGGGCTGCGGAGGGTGTGTGGTGATATTAAAATGGAATGTTAAAGTTAACCACACACTCTCATTCCTGGCTGATTTGTGTACTCCAAATTTATAAAATAAAGGCAAAATGAAAATAAAAACAAGGTGGAAGAGTACAGAGGCATTAATATCTACGGGCACCAATGAAGTGTGAGTGGCTGCATCTCACTTAAACATCACACAAAGTTCACAGGGTGACAGTCATCAGCCCCATTGTAAAGAAAAGACAACTTAGGTTCTTAAGTACATGCCCACGTTCCCCAGGTGGTACCTGACAAGCCAAGCTTGTCAAACTCTGAGTGCATGCCCGCCTTCAGCCCACGGGCCTCCTCTTGTCATTGGCCTCCTGCTCCATCACCTGCATTACAAACAGATTTCCTGATCACCCTCTCACCTTCAGTTTTCCATTCCCATGTTTTGCTCAGACTATTCAGTCCTCTTCTTCCTTTTTTCTCTATTCCTCTTTGTCTTCCAAGCCACTTCTACTCTTCTCTGAATGGCCTTCCAGTTGCCTTGGAAATTCTCTTTATACTCCTACCCATACTCTAGCTCTGGAGCACCTAAGGTCTAAATTCATGAGCATTTGGGCCTGAATCTGTGTTTGATCCATCAGACCTCGAGGGCAAATGCCTACATCTCCTCGGCTCCACCAGGCAGTGGACAGGCTGGCTCCTCCATGGAGTTTTCCTTGACTAGCACTACTCAAATGATCCACTGACTTCTTTTTCTAAACTCAGTTCCTGCCAGATTCAAGTACATATTATTACACAGATTGGCTCATTTTCACATGTATGTACATGTAGGCATGTGTGTTTGTGGGTAGTGCATTTCTTGGTCCCTCAAGTGTTCTATAAGCTCTATAAAAGCAGGACTCAGTCCTCTGTGTCTTTGGGTACCCTCCCAGCGCCCCCTTTTCTCCCAGCCTCCCACACGGTCCCCTGCACCTGAGGGATACCACCATCGGTGCTGGATAACAGAACACCAGAGCGCCTCCAACCCCAAGGATACACATGCACACCCCAGAACTGATCATGGAGATGAGGTTGCCACAGACAGGCCATGGTTGGGATAGGTGTGGTGATGTTTTGGTTTCTTTTTGAAGGATGGGGCTGAGAAAAGCATTGAAAAGAAACATGCAATGACAAGTCACCCAGCCCTGTGGGACTCCACCAGAAATGTGGGAGAAGGAAATTTCAGGGGAGTGGGGAAAGCTGAAACCCGGGAGGTGTAAAGGAGAATAACAAACAATGGGGAGGCGGGGTGAGATGTCGAAAGCTGGTAACCAGCAGAGGAGGGGCTGGGGCTTTTTATACAGGAGGAAGAGGTGCACAACTAGGGGCAGCCTGTTTAGGACAGACAGCAAAGAAGGAGGCCCCCAGGAGTTACCCACTAGCCATGCTGGAGCAGAGTAGAGGCCTGAAAGAAGGAAACCGCAAGTAAGCAGGTAGAAGAGGAAGGTTCGGGTTGTCTTATTTTGAGGCTTGGAGTCAGCCAGAGCAGGCTGTCTTATTTTGAGGCTTTAGATTGCCACTCCTGACTGCAAATGTATAGCTGTGCAACCCTAGGTAGGTCATTTACCCTCTCTGAGCCTCCTAAGTTTCCTTGTCTGTAAAACAAGGACTGTATCTACCTTACAGGGAAACTGGAGTGTGGTAGATGATAGACAGAGGGAGGAGGAGGGATTCTCTCTCACTCTTGCATTTCAAAGGACCCAGAAGATTACATAACAATCTGGAAAAGCTTTAGACAAACCCCTGTTTCACAAGAGACAGCAGAAAGACTCAGACAGGAAGTTTAGGTTCTTGAAAAGGAGCCATCTTGTAAGAGAAATCTTCAGGGGGTCTATAAATCTGTGCCAGGGAAGCTGGGGGGCCATCGCATAAAGGAAGGAATGCTGAGCATACCTGGAGTGGAAGGAAGTGAGACTGGGAGTTACTCCCAAGATCAAATGCCTGCTCTGCAGAGTGAGAACAATTCCCAGAGCTAAGCACATTGGGACAAGTGTGAAAGCTGGGTCACACAATCAGAGCTCCCCACAAGACCTTCTGGCCTGGCACTAAAGCATCCAGAACCAACCCTCCATGCTCAACAACCTCGCAACATCCCAAATTCCCAGCTCAGCCTTGTAATAGGGTATTGATCCACCTGAAGACATACAGTTCCCTGGACTGATCAGAAAGCTGACAAAACCAGGGCAGCAGGTCCATCAAAATCATGGGGGTTACACTGTGCCTGAAAAGGGACTATTGAAGCATGTGGCTCATAATTAGAAGACACGAGCTGGGCCAACTGGCCAGTAATTGAGGGTGAGGTGACATTCTTGAGAGATTTCCTTAGACCAAGGACTTTCCCAGCCCCGAAGTGCATGCCTAGTCCCAAGTCAGACAGAGTGGGAATTTTCTTAAGCCAATGATTGCTCCTCCTATTCACCATGTCCCCAGATTGAAATCTATGCAGATGAGAAGCTGATGGAATTAAATTTAGATTGCCAGAGCACCCCGCCCTGCCATGGTCTCTCAGAGGGAGGAGCAGCTGGCAAACCTTCCCTGGGAGTCTTGCTGCCCTGAGTGCTGTGTTCCCTCCTGCTGTCCCTCTGTCTATAAATGGATGGAACTGCTTGTTCTCCCTCTGACTATCAGCCTTGTGGGAATAGCATCGTCCAGAAACAGGGATGGAGCACTCCACAGTTTCTAGAAGGACCACAAAACCCCTACACAAGCCCCTCTCCCAGGGCCAGAGAGAATCATAAGAGCTCACACAAGTGGGAGCATGTCATAAAGAGCTCGTAATCCCATTGCTCCCGATGGGATTACTCCTGTAATAGGAATATTGTTGATCCCAGAAAACCTCTTCTGGTGCGTTTTAGTGCTAGCCCCCAGTGCTCAGACCCACAATATCACTTTGAGAGTTCTCATTTAGACTCCAAGATTCTCCTTGATTAACTGCTCCTTCCTTGGCCTTCATTTCCTAAACCCCTGCTCTGTGTAATCCCTGTTCCTTTATTCCTAGAATTCAGTCACATGGTTCCCTCCTTGACCATGACTGAGATGGTCAAGGCTTCTGAAGAGAAAAGACAGGCCCATATTCTCTGGGGCTACCCCAATTCTCACACAGAAGGATAAGGATGGGAAAGATGGCCTCAGGTTGGTCTTGCCCTTTTTTTCCCCAGAGCTAATGTGGATTCTCTAACAATATCATACACACAGGTATGATCCAGGGACAATCAAGTCCACACCCTGTAATAGTTCTGGTGGTGCCAGAAAACTTGGGTTCGTTTTACAATCCTGGCTAGAACCCCTGACTTCTCCATGATCAGGTCCTCTCCTGGCATCTGATCTTAATTTTCCCAAATATAAAATAGGGAGAATTCCTTTTTTCCTTTTTCTCAGGCTTTGCCACATGAATTCTTAGGGCAGCAAAGATGTGAAATCCTGCCCTAAGATACACATATCCCCACCCATCCTTCACTTCCTCCCTCAGCCTCCTGCCAAATGGTTAGCCAACCTCTGCTTGAATGTGCTAACTCCCCAGGTGGCCTCTCCCTCTCTCATCTCAGGATCAATACAGTGGTGCTTTTTATATTGAGCCAAATCCAGTGCAGTTCCCACCTGTCCATCTGGGTCACCAACTGGGGTCAACCCCCCTTTGTTAGGGAAACTCTTCAGATCTTTGCAGTTAACCATCACATTAACTGCGGCCCCCCCCCACCACCACCAAAGAATTCTCTTCTCCGGGACCTTCCTTCATCCACGCGTGGCCAGGTTTTTGATTCCTCATCACCTCTCTCTTGGCCACTGTCCTCTGAAGGGGCTCCTATTTAGCAATGTTCCCAGAGTGGTCTGACTACAGAAGAGACAAAGCAGGCTCTGCACCACACTCTCTTCTCAGTCCCAGCCCATCCCTAGCAATCACCACACCCTATTGGCTGAGGTGCTGCCACTGTCAACCGAACATTCTAAATCATGTTTACACCCACTAGTGTTTGTCCCTGTCCTCCTATCTTTGTCCTCATGCCCTTGGTCTTTCACTTCAAGTGTAGGAATTGCATCTGTCTGCTCTCTCCCCTTCCCTCAGGCAGCTCCCTGCCCACCTTTCCCTTTCCCAGCCCCTCCTCCCACAGGCCTGTCACCTAGACAGGTGAGATAGGGAAAAACTTTTCAGAGAGAATGTAGGGGAGTGCCTGAGAACACAACGTCTTATCAATATGAGTTGCAGTCATATTTGAGTGAATCTCATATCCAACTTCCATCTGTATTTCTTCGGGGAATGAGAAAGTAGGTCACATCTTTTATGTGGCTTCTTTACACAGACTCAGAAATATCACGTAGGATGAGATGATAGCTTAACTTGCTCCATTTTTTAATTTCTGCACCTTTGCTTCCCTCTGGGGTATCAGTGAGAGATGACGCCCATGCCCATGACCCCCACGGTGCTGGCCTTGGGCTCAGCCTCTTCTCTCCCCCGCTCAGTTTCTCCTAGGAGGCTGCCCCTTCTGACTTAAAACATTTACCTTCTCTTATCGTTGAGTCTCTGAGTAAATCGTCTGAAGGCCCCTTTCCTGACTCCCTGCTCACACCTGCGCTGACTCTGTCCCTCAGCCCTGTTCCACTTTCCAGCCCTCCAGGAACCTGCTGGGACTTCCCTTCCCCAGCACTGACACCTGTTGCAGGCCCACTGCTCCTGTTGTGCTGGGCACATGTTCTGATTTTTCTGACCTCTGAACCTTCTCCTCCTCCACATCATTTTGCAAGTGTCCTTCAGATTTAGAAATATGTTCATTATTCAGCACTATATTCTCAGTGCCTAGGCCACTGCCTGCCACACATTAAGAGCTAAATAAATGCCTGTTGAACAAATGTATAATTGACTTTTGAATGATCAGTCACTTTACCAACTAATAAGATTGTGTCTGCAGGTTTTTCAAGATTGTGTATTACTTGTACAATAAAAAAATAATAAACTTTACTTCCCTAATATGAATAATGTCAGAGGCCTGCAGAAATTAAAGAAGAAATAACTCATCTCCTGACCAAGGAGCTCACAGAAAAGTTTATTGTAGAAACACCTCCAACCAGGAAATGATGTTGTCACAGCAGTCCCCAAGGGACCCACACCAGGCACGTCAGATGCTCCAGGAGAATCACAAGTTTGGGCATTGGGTTAGGACTCAGGAAGCAAGTGAAGGTGACTCCAGACGTTAGAAGCAAAGCCACCTTCCCTCTCTCAAGACCCATTAGTTGATCAATACTTTCCCTTTCTTGTCCCCTTCAGTACATCTCAAGCATCTTAGGTAAGGCCCAAACTGAAGAGTCAAATTCTCACACAGTGCTCTGTCACAGAGAACGGAAGGCAGAAGGGACTTTGGGGTCTGGGAAAGAGCATTAAGCTCCCTTGCAAGCAAAGGGCATCTTGCATCTGGGTTCAGACTGAACCTCCCAAGACCCAAGTCTGATCTTAAAGTGCTCAGGGCCCAGGCACCTGGACAGAGCAGAGCTGGGCTGCACGTGCCCAGACTGTTGGACAATTCTCAAGATGGACATTATGGAGCAGGTTTCAGAAAGGGCCAGCCTTCCAAAGAATGGAGCTGGCAGGAGGGGTAGGACAGAACAAGACTTCACTGCTTGTCCATCCACTCCTCCATTCGCTGCTCACTACAGTCCTCCCTGTGGACAAAAATTTGGGCTCTCTGAAATACTCCCATCCAGGACTGTTAATCCTGGGGGCAATGCTTCTTGAGACAGAAATTCAGAATCAGGCCCAGACATGACTTATAGATGTCCGATGTGGGCAGCCAATCCGCGCTCTCCATCCACATGGCAGTGTGAGGCTACAGACCAAGAAGCAGGAACTGGTCCCTGGCACAGAGGGACAAGCTAGCTTGCCTCGTCGTCCCCCACCCACCCAAGAGTCCCATTTTGTGGGTCCCTGAAGAATGGATTCTTGTTCCTAGGGCAGCCCACGGACAGGAAAGGGAGCCTGGGACTGAGAAACCAGTGTGTTTCACGTGGACTCTTCACTATCCACCTTGTAGCTGCCCTTTCCTCCAGGCTAACCTGGGCCCTGGGCGGGCCCTGTTCAGTGTGTGGAGTGTGAGTTGGGGAGGTGACGGACGCGCTGTTCTGACTGCCAGCCAGGGTCTTCCATAGATAAATCTGTTGCTTGCCGTGACCCACCTGCTTCCCCATCCAGAGTGGAGTCTATTGGCCAAACTGCTGAGACCCATTGGGAAAAGGTAAATGAGACGGGGTGAGAAGGACGCGGGGGAGGAGACAGGAGCGAGGGTCATAGCAACCTTCGCCTCTACTCCACGATATGCGTGTGGGAAGTGTTGGTAGAAGTTTGGATGATCTGCAGTTTGGAGGAACGACTGTTTCTGCCCCCCGACTTGCTTCTGCCTTGGCTGCTCTCTCCGAAGTTTCCGCCGCTGCCGCTCCCATAACCACCTCCACTGCTCCCCCGGGAGCCCCCTCCGTAGCCCCCGCCACCCTCATAGGAGCTGCCACCGCCACCGCCGCCGCCGCCGCCGCCGCTGCTGTAACCTCCAGAGCCTCGACCACCGCCTCCTCCTGCGCCGCCGAGAGACACCTGACTGCTCTGCACAGCTGTGGGGAAGAGGGCATTGTGGACGGGAGTCAGCGGGACTGGGCCGCTTTGCGGGGTGGGGGGCCTCCCCACCACCTGCCTGCAGCCACCCTCAGGACAGCAGCCCACATGCTTCATCACTGGAGGCATCTGACTTGCAAAGAGATACATTGGATGAAAGTAGTCCCATTTCCAAAGTATTCTTCATACTACAAAGGGACGTGAGGGCACGTTTTCATTATTGACATGCCCTAAGGGGTTCTAAGCAGTGCTGATTAGGGATCAACAGCTAAAATCATAATTTATTTCAACAAATTTCTCCAGGCTTTGCAGTTGTATTGGCTCATTTGTTCTCACTGTGTGGGGCTGGAAACTATAATTCCCAATGCCAGTCCCTGCCGGGCAGCCCTGCTGAGCCCTCCCTCTCCCAGCACCAACCAGCCCAGGTCCTGGCTCTGCTACTTACAGATGCTCACGAGACTCTGCAGCTCTCCGGACATCCTGTAAAACCAAAGTACACACATTGGCCAGACCTGCAGAGCCCAAAGGAAGGCATACGGCAGCCTGGAGACATCAGGAGCAGAGATGTCCCAGGGGAAGCAAGAGCTGTCCCCAAGCTTTGCCGTGCAGGGAAAGGTGTGTGGATAGGCAAAGTGGTTAGGGAACCTATGGGGTCAAAGTGATTTTAAGCATTTTCTTAAAGCCTTTTAGCATTGGGCATCAGCACCAGGCTGCAGTGGCTTGGGTTGGGACACAGAAACATTCTGCTTAGAAGCAGGAGATGATGACAGTGACTGCCAAATCACACGACCTCTGCTTCTGACTTGAATGTTTCTGTCCACCCTGGGCTACAAAACTTGCCAGAAGAGCTGGAATGTTCTTCTCTCCAAATAGTCAGTGCCTCTGCTCCAGCAGTGCAACCTGCATTTTGGCCCCAAAACATGGCCCACCTGCTCTCCTCGCCCTCCAGCAGCCTGCGGTAGGTGGCAATCTCCACGTCCAGGGCCAGCTTGGCGCCCAGCAGTGCCTGGTAGTCACGCAGCAGCCGGGCTAGGCGCTCCTTGGACTGCTGCAAGGCCTCCTCCATGTCCTGCAGCTTCTGCCCCGCATCCTGAAGGGCCCGATCTCCTTTTTCCTCTGCATCCGAAATGACCATGTGCATCTGGTCAACCTGTGAGGAGGCGGTCACAGAGAAGTATGCAAGGGTTCAGCATCAGGAGCCCCATCCAGCAGGGCATCGTGGGAGGTGTAAGTGTCTGGTCAGTCCACCCTGAGCATCCATCTCACCTGCTTCTTGACATTGCTGATCTCAGCTTGCAGCCTCTGGACGGTGCGGTTGAGCTCTGCAATCTCCATCTTGCTGTTCCTCAGGTCGTCTCCATGTCTTCCTGCTGTCATCTGGAGTTCCTGGTACTGGGGGGCAAAGGCAGCATCGTGATCAATCTGCTGCTCACAATGAGCCCCTCTAGGAGGGAGTGGGTCTGCCTTCCCAGGCCCTACCCAAGAGCACTCTTCCCTGGGACAATTCCCAGGTCCTCACCCCCCCCTCACACCTATACTAAACCTCTCTCATCTGAGCTGTGACCACACACACACACACACACACACCCAAGCCTCCTCATTCCCACCAGTGCCTGGGCCAGCCCTACATTTCAGACAGGTACAGCTGCTTCTTGATGCCCTTTTTACCTCCTTTTTCCCACATCTAAGCCTTCACACCCGTCCTTACCCACACTGGGACCCTTCTCACTTTTTCTACTCTGACATATTTCTCCCTGTCCTTTTCCAGAATGATTTCCCTGGCAGTCGGGCCCTTATTGCCTCAGGGGTCCTAAGCATGCTCCATGTTTGTTTGCATTTCCCTTTCTCTCCCCTTTTCCATGTCTACACGGTCCCAGCAATAGGAGTTCCACCCAGAGGCTATTGCTCTGAAGGAGGCAATGGGAGGATTGGCTCAAAGGAATCTCTGCTTCTGATGGTTTCACTATTGGCCATTTATCTTCTCAGTCTGATGCTGAAATCCATGTCATTCAGAACATTTGCCAGCAGCACAGTGGGACAGAGGCCAGTGAGATTGGAGTTGGCCACAGGTAACCCATCCATAGAGCAGATCCCAAGCGCCAGTTGCTCAGAATTTATGTTTTGTCAAAGATTTTTTTTATTTATTTATTTTAGAAAGAGGGGAAGAAAAAAAGAGGGAAAGAAGCATTGATGTGTGGTTTCTTCTCACGTGCCCCCAACTGGGGACCTGGCCTGCAACCCAGGCATGTGCCCTGACTGGGAATCGAACTGGTGACCCTTCTGTCCACAGGCTGTCACTCAGTCCACTGAGCCACACCACCCAGAGCCAGTTGCTCAGAATTTAGTAACTGGCCTTTGACCCTTAACTACAGTCTTCAACCTTTAAAAAGGTCCAAGTCAATTTATGTTAAAGAAGTAACCAAATGTACCCAAAGACTTAACTACAAAGATGTTTATCTGAAAGTGAGGGTCTATTCTTAACCTGGATGCCACATTGCCATTAAGTATAATGTAGAAAATATTCTATATCACTGAAAAGCATTCAAAGTGATAATAAGAGAGAAGAGTGCAAAACTATATTTTTAAAAATCTCATTATGAAAAATAAGAATAAAACATTATAATGGTTGAAAGATGGCACACCTTAGTTTAATTAAGTTCTGCCCCTGCCACTTACCAGCCACAAGACCTTAAAGAAATGAGGTAATCTCACACTCTATTATATGTAACATAGGGATCATGGCACCCTTACATCATAGGGCTGCTGCAAGGAGTAAATGAAATATAAAGCACTTAGTGCAACATCTGCACATATGAATTTTCAATAAATATTAGCTACAAAGAACTGGTAGAAAATATGCTGACATATTAATAGTGGAGGAGGAGGGAGAGTCATCTTTATTTGTAAGTTCTAAGTTTTCTATCACAAACATGTTTTTCTTTAGAAATAAGAGAGAGACAATGCAAGTGCTGGGAGGTACGCTAAGTTTGGGGTGCTGAGCCCAGACGCCGGGGTGGCATGGCTCACCTTGCTCTGGTACAGCGCCTCGGCCTCCTCCTTGCTCCTCTGGGCGATGTCCTCATACTGGGCCTGCACGGCTCTGATGATGCTGTCCAGGTCCAGGGAGCGGTTGTTGTCCATGGACACGATGACATTGGTGTCACTGATATGGGTCTGCATATTGGACAGCTCCTGCGAGGCATGGACCACAGGCTGACTACTTCTACTGTCCATCTGGAGCTTCAGTTTCCCTCTTCTGCTCCCTCAAGGTTCTCTGGGAAAGCCAGAAGCCTGGGCCAGATGTGACTCCCCGGGGAAAGTTCTTTGAATTGTTGCCATGCACTGAGAGATACTTACCCAAAGGTAAAGGCACCCAGACTTAGTCTCCAGGGAGAAGAAAGAGCCTGAACCCAGAGCCCTGGCAAATGTCACCTGCCCATCATGCTGCTCCTGTGCCCTGTATCTCTGCCTTACTCTGGATTGGTTACCACCTTGAGCTGGGCCCTCTGACAGGCAGAGTTGCTCCTTGAAAGCACAAGGACTCTCAGAAGCAGTAGAAAGGACTCCACTTGTGAAGCCACTCACACTAACTTTTGAGTCTGGTTTCTACTTTGACTAGCTGGGTGACTGAGCAAGTGATTTAATCTGTCAGTGCCTCTGCTTTCTCATCTGTATAATGGACATATCCAGGACACAGTAAATATCCCAGCACAGCATCCGGGATGTTAGACATGAGTGACTGTAGGACCAAGGGTGGTAAGAGCTGCTGTTCCCCATCACCACTATCTTCATCTTCACTGCCTTTGAGAACCGCACTGCGTTCTCCCTTGGGGTTCCCTACCAGCCCATTGACTTCTCAGCACTGATGAATATTTCTGGTTGGTTTTGCCCCTGAATGTCCCAGGTATCCACCTCACTTCTCAGACAGAGGTGGGACCAGCATCACCTCCTAACTCAGGGCTCTCCCTGCCTCTCTATCTCCAGCACACCCACCCACCCAGGAGTCCTGAGCTCTGGGGGTTAACAGGATAGTCGAAGTGACTGGAGAGAGGATTCCCTAGTGGACATCGTTTTGTTTTAGGCCACCCCATCTTACAGCCCACACGCCTTATGAGGTGTGAGAAAAGACAAGGTTTCCTCGTGAACTCACCATCTCAAATAAATATTTCAGGAAATTGACCTCCCCCGACAGAATGTCCGCCTTGGACTGTAGGTCCACTTTCTGTAGGTAAGCAGCATCCACATCCTGAATAGCAAGCAAAGACAGTCTGCCTTTTTGTCCAGGTGTTACCTGCCACCAGCTGATTGGGGGGGCCGGGCAAGTGGCAAAGCTTCTCCGGGTTTATCTCCCTGCCTGCAAAGTTTCCTCACTTCACTCAAATAAGGGACCTGCAAACTCCAGCTTTCCTGGCCAGAAGGAAGTGTGACACCAAGCCCTTCACCTTGGTCAGTCACACACAGCACCCCAGGTGCCCCGCTAGGTCCCTCCCCAGGCCCCAAGTCCATGCTTAAGTGATACTCAAAAGCTGTCAGTTACTTTAATTTCACTTTCAGAGCCCTGGAGAGACTAAAAACTCAAGTAACCCTAAAGATCCATACTAGCATCACTTTCAGACTTTCCCCTTTGGTGTAAGGGCCCCAGCATCTGGGCAACACAATCAATAGTCTGGCCCCCAAGGTCACCCTGTCCATCTCTCAGTCACACCACATCCCACAGGAATTCCTCACTCTGCTCAGCCTCCTGGGCCCACAGTCCTTCTCAGGACACCCCCAGGCCTCACCTTCTTCAGGATGACAAAGTCATTCTCATTGTTGGTCCTCTGGTTGATTTCTTGCTCATATCTGTGGGGGAAGATAAGAAACATAGACAGGCTACAGGGGCTGACCTTGGCCCCTTGGGAATTCTTCCTGCATGGGGAGGCTCCGAATTTCTCAAATGTTTACTGTCCTGTATTCTGACTATGCCCTGCCAGGACCTGCCCCTCTCACTGGCAAGCAGCTCAAGCTAGCTCTAGGTGCTCAAAGTCAACCACGGGGACAACAATCCAAGACAGAAAACCTAGGGCCACATAGAACACCCCCAAAGTGTTCATTTTTTTATTTGTAAATTTGTCGAGCCCAATCATTTCTTTAACTTCTTTACTTGAGAACTTAAGTAACCACTTTCACTAAATTTTGTTAAAGAGAAAACAATTTCACCTATGATTGTGCTCCTGCCCCAACACCTTCTGTGCCGATTTCATTTCTCCCTTCCCACTCACGCACACTTGACTCTCTACTGGCCCAAAGCAGCAAGCTTGTCAAGGTGATGTTAAGAGCAGCTCCCTGTACCTCCAGCATGGGGAGGGAGAGGCTGCTCAGTTGTCTGCAGGGTGCAGAGCAGCTGATAAAGAATTAAACAAGTCCTGTCACCCCTTCCATTATTATTAATAACTACTGCTTACAGAGTGCTTAGTGGGTGCAGACACAGCCTAAGAACTTACCAAGAATAACTTCATCTAAACCAAAGTTATGCGGGTGGGGGATCTCAAAGTGTGGTCCCCCATCTCCCAGCATCACCATCACTTGGATGTATTAGAAATACAAGCACCCCAGCCCCATCCCAGACCTACCTGGTCAATATAATTTTAATAAGCCAATATACATTGAAGTTTGAGAGCCACAACCTACTCCTCACAGCAATCCAACAAGAAAGGTACTTATTATCCCCACTTCACTACTGTGAAAACTAAAGGCTTAGACAGGTGAACTTGCAGGCAGCCAGAAAGTGGCAAAGTCCACACTGGAATGGAGGCTTATTTGGCTCCAGCATCCATGGAGCTGGTGTGCCCAGTCCCCACAACTGAGAGCTGAGTGGCAATACCGGGGCTACCATGTACAAAACGGCACCCCTGCAGTTGTGCGGTGCAGAGCCTGCATGGCCGTTCCTGTGGCCCTGCTCCACCCCTTCCACAGTAACACTGAAGCAGAATGTCTTCCCCATGAATCAATTCCCTGCCATGCTTCTCCCCGACTGCTTCGCCCCGCCTGGCGCCTCACTTGTTCTTGTAGTCCTCCACCACACCCTGCATGCTCATGATCTCTGTGTTCTGGCGCATCTGCTCCGAATTGAGGAAATCCACCTGCTTCTGCAGGTCGCTGATGTAGTTCTCCAAGATGGGCTCCAGGTTGTTCGTCCGAGTTGACGTGTTTATCTGCTGCAGGAGCTCCCATTTTGTTTGTAGTACCTGATTCTGCTGCTCCAGGAATCGCACCTAAGAGCAAGAGACCTCCAAGTTCACCAGGTCATGGGTCTGAGAGGCACCCCCATGGGGAGGAGGATGGGCAGCCTTATAGCATGTCCAGAACTCAGAGAGTCAGGGTGGGCCCATAAGGGATCAGAGAGCATCCCTTTCCTTGGGACCAGGATGCATGAGCACAGTGTTGGTTGCTGATGGTTGACCAATGGCTATAAAGTTAACTGGCCTAAAATTAACACTAAACTAACTCTGGTGTTAAAGGTAAACTCCTCTAACCAAGCCCCTTGTTTCCCTTAGCTACCCCCATTTACACCACAGAGCTGTCGCTCTCCCCCTCAGCGAGTCCGTGCCAACATGAGGGAATGGTGATCTGGCACCCGAAACACCGGCATGCCCCAGGCACATTCCTCTTTGTGGCTGAAATGCTTCATGTGATTGAGGAGCAAGGAAAATGAGAGAAGGGAAAGAACAATTCGGCTTAGAATATCAACTGATTCCTGAGCCAACTTGCCTGAATGTCGCCATGTTTTTCAGGAAGGCCACCTCTTTAAATGCTTTTACAACCCAAACAGAATTTTCAAAGTAAATGTTCTCATTTTTTCATGTTGTGTAATGCATTCCAGGGCCCCTAAGTCAGGACTTGGGGGTTGTCGAGTGTACAGGAACCACCCAGATTGCTATTTCCTTCATTCATACAGAGAATCAAAGTGGACATCATCCTATTTTCTCAGCACACCTTTTCCAAAACTGTGAACACAAAGGTCAGGTACAGGGTCCAGAGAGCTGGCTGGCTGTGCAGACAAAGTGCATGGACCGTCTTTTGCATGATAATAGTTGACCCTCAGCTTTCCTCAGCCAGCTGCCCACAGACAGATCCTTCCCTCCCATGTCAGGTGAAGACCACGGATGCTGCTATGCTTCGCTCAGGTGAACACACACGCTGTCTCCAGAATCTGTCTAGGAGCCGGGGTGGGAGGGCAAATCCATTGCTTGCACTGTCAGAAAAGAACCCTAAGGACACCTCCTGCCGTATGGCACTAAAGAGGGTGCCCTGAATGCCCAGCCCTTGAGACTGCCCATCTGAGGGTCCAGCCCTTGTTAATATCCTTGGGATTCTGACTCTAGGTCAGAAAACATGTGCAGAGAGAACACTGTTTCTTGTGGCTTATTTTTGTTTGACTTATCAGAACCAGAGATAAGCAAACCAGCTCTCACAAGTTTGTCGGCACAGCTTGTAACACCCCTGGGAGAAATTTCTGCCACCTGGCATATTTTAACTCGGGAGGCACTCCCAGGGAGTGGAGAAACCTACTGAACAGACAGACTGTCCTCCATGTTGTGGAGGCCAAAAGAAATGTGTTTGTGGTTCCACAGGGGATCTCCGTGCCAAACAAGGAGAGTGCAGTTGGACAAGTCTGGGTGTTTGGGGCTTAGCCTGAGTCCCCCCAAGTCAAAAAAAAAAAAAAACAAGGTTCTCATTAGGCCACCCAATCTTCAAAGGCAGAGGTTGGCTTCATGGGATGCCAGGCAATTTTAATGGGATTTAACTAGAAAAATCATTGAAAGCCCTTGTAAGTTTTCCCCAGGCTCCCCAAAACACTCCTAGTCTGTGTACCCCATCAGCAATACTCAAGGGAAGCTCAGGTGACAGAGATAAAATTTAGCATCATGCCGAGCTAAACTTCTTACTGTAAAAAGCACCCTCTACTTGACTTTTCATGACCCTGTGTGTCCTGTTCATTACACTGAGGCCATGGAGACCTCCTAGTGCTTCCAGCAGCCCAGATCTCCCCAACTCTTTGCCTGGCTAACTCCTATTCACCCTTTAGATCTCAACCAAAGTGGCAGCCCCCGATATGTCCCCTTCATCAGCCCTCGTTTTCCCCCATGATACCTACCATGATTTGTAGTTTTTGATGTCATTTTAGCATGTCCTTCCCTGCTAGGTGTGAGCCCCATGAAGGCAGGCCCATGTTTGCTTTGTTCTCCGGTGGACACAGATGCTAAGACCCATGGACACGCAGTGCCCAGCCTAGAGAAGACAGTTTGTAAGTATGGAACTAATGAAATACTAAGGGCTTTGGAGTTGCCTGGCATGGAGGACTCAAGGTCAGTCGAACAAAGTGAGGCCAGTGTTCCCATGGGAAGAACTGGACCCCCTTTTACTTCCTGGAGTCCCTTTCCCTTGTCATTTGCTCTAGAGAAGCCTTTGCCTCCATTCCTACTCCCTGAGAGGCAAGCCTGACACATGAAGGGCTGACTCAATGCCTCATTCAACACAGATCTACTGAGCAATTATCAAGTGCCACGCACTGTTCTGGATGCTGGAGATTCAATAATGAACAAAACAGACAAAATTTCTGCTTTCCAGGAGTTTACATTTTATTCGGAGAGAAACTGTAAAGAAACGTGAATTAGCCCTGGCCAGGGGCTCAACTGGTTGGAGTATCATTCTGTACACCAAAGTTGTGAGTTCATTCCCTGGTCAGGGCACATACGGGAGGCAACTGATTGGTATTTCTCCCTCTCTCTCTGTCTCTCTCTCTCTCACTCTCCCCCCTGCCCCCTCTTCCTCTCTCTCAAATTCAATAAATATATATGTCCTTGAGTGCAACTTTAAAAAATAATAAAAATAAAATAACAAAATTCAAAATATACAGGATATCAAATGACTGTAGAGTCTATGGAGAAAAGTAACAGAGACGGTGGGTAGGGATGCTGAGATGCGAGTGCTACTTTAAGTCGGGAGATCAGAGAAGGCCTCTCTGAGACAGTGGCATCTGAGCTAAGACCTGAGCAGGAGGCCAGCCCACTCTTTAGAGGGAGGAGTGCCAAGCAGAGGAAATAGCAAGTACAAAGGCCCTGAGGCAGGACTGTGCTTGGGGTGCTGGAGGAGGCAAGAATGCAATAGTGTCCTGGTAAGCAAGAGGAAAGCAGGAGAGGAGACAGAGAGGGAGTGCAAGGCCACTCCAGACAGTAAGTTTGTACCCTGAGGAGCTAAATTCCAGCGCTTACTCTGTTACTAAAACTTGCAACTTGAGAGTTGTTCCGTTAAGTGGTGGTAACATTGCCTGATTCTCACAAATGCAAACCAGGGGTTAGCAGCAGCTGTAGGTTGGTGGGCCAGATTATATAGGATCTTGGTTTTTATTCTAAATGACACAAGAAATCAACAGAAGATTTAAATGGAGGAACGTTGCGATATTTTTTAAGAATGGCTCTTGTGTCATGCTAAGAATAAGCTGGATGGAGTTAAGGGTGGAAACAGAAGGACTGGACCTCCCTTCCAGGCAGGTCAAAGCCCTCCTGGATAAGAACTCTCACCTTATGGTCCACAGACCATGCCCTTGAGAAAAGACACGAAGCCACAGTTTCCTGTACAGTCCCATGCCAGAAAACAGATATCCTATTAGTGGCGGGAACCACAATCAAATGAGAGTCTCAGGAGATCAACTGCCAGCAGCCCATTGTCATTTCGCTGACCCCTCCCCAAACTCACTTTTGTCCCTGCGCCTCCCTTGGTCTAGACTTGAACTCCCAGTGGTGTCTCCTTCACCTGTCACCTCCTGGCTCCAGTCAAGCACTCCCAGGACCTGCCTGTGCCTGATGTGTGATGATATTCAACCAAATTTCCGATCCAAGGTGATCAGAAATAGCCAGAAGCATTTTGCTCTATTAAACTCCTTTTTGGCTGTCTATGGACCTCAACACTCTTACTGCTCCTCCCCCAGCTCACACACTCTGTCCCACCCCCAGTATGTACCCAGATATCAGAGGCAGGGTATACAACCCAAAGCTGGTCCTCAGTCATGGCTACTCTGCTGTCAGACCACCAGTCAAACTCTGGCCTCAACACAGCACTCCTGCAGGGAACGAGGGAAAGTCACTGAGAATCCAGAGTGCTTCCCCCTCCATCTCCAAGGGTGAAAAACCTTGTGGGGAACCTACAGTAGCCACCATGGCTCCATCTCTGGACAAAAGGACAATGCTGCAGGAAGATGTTTACCTTAAGTCTTCCACCAGCCTTTGCTTGGTGACTTGGGGCTGGACCAGACCTAATCTATGGTTTAATTAGAGAGCCAGGGAGAGGGGCTTCAATGGCTTCCTCTGGACCATTCTTGGCCCTTGATGAGCTCAAATGAGAAACTCAGACAGAATTCTACTCAGTGTGCTGTTGACACTAGCCCCAGCGGTACCCACCAGGGCACTCAGCTAGGCTCTGCCTTGGCTCTTTGAGGACAAGGGGTCGCCTGTGGCACATCGTCTGGCACATAATAGATCTTTAGTAAATGCTTGTGGGATGGATGGAAGGAAGGAAGGAAGGATGGATGGATGGGAAGTGAATAATGATGAATGAGAATGCAATTACTACACCAAGTATTTTATCTGTTGGGAATTTTCACACCTCTTATTTGTTTCCCTCCAAAAGGAATACAGAGACAAATTCCCTCATTAAGTCAAAGTGAGGCCTAAATGAGGTAAACGCTTCCTAAGGCCCCAGGACATACACATCTGGAAGTGATTGTTACCACCAAACTGAGACGGCACGATGTGGTGAGAGATAGCAGGGCCCAGGGCCCCGTCATTGGGTCGGGGCCCAGAGACTCTGCCTGCCCTTGCGGCACTCACCTTGTCGATGAAGGAGGCAAACTTGTTGTTGAGATCCATGATCTGCTCCCGCTCCCGGGTCTTGATCCTTTGAATTTCAGGATCCACCTCCAGGTCAAGTGGTTGTAGGAGGCTCTGATTAATAGTCACCTCTTGGATGCCCCCCCGGGGACAAGAGAAACCAAAGGCCCCAAGCCCAAAATTGCTACCCCCAAAACCACCTCCTCCATAGCCACCACCTCCAAAGCCACCACCCCCAAAGGCACCACCTCTAGATCCACCACCTCCAAAAGCACCAAAAGCACCACCTCCAAAGCCACCACCACCTCCAGAGCCACCACCACCTCCAGAGCCACCACCACCTCCAGAGCCACCACCCCTAAAGTATCTGGCTCCTCCAAGTGCCCCTCCCACTCCCCCTCCCCCACCCTGGCGGAAACCACTGGTGCCTCTCTCCACTAGGTTCACTGAGATGCTTTTACTGCCACCCAAATTGTATAGGCTCTGGGAGCCAAACCCCCTCACGTAGCCTCCATACCCTCCACTGCCATACTGCCCTCGGGCCTGACCCACAAACCTCACAGCACACCTCCCACCACCAGAGCCTGCAGAAGAGCCAAGGCTATAAAACCGCTTGCTCCTGGAGCTAAATGCCGACTGAGAGCTAAACTGGCGGCTCATGGTTGCTGGCGCATCCAGGCAAGCAGACAAGAGAGAGGGCCCAGCTGGAAGGAGGCAGAGGCCAGGGCAGAAAGGAGGAGGCTCCTTTGCAAGGGAACTGGCTCAGCCTCTATATATACCACAAGCATTAACTGGGCGGGACACTTTCCAAATGCTGGGAGGAGAGTATTTATGTTTATTTTGCCTGCCAGCACCGTATGTTTAAAACCTCATACTTATTAGTTGCAGAAATCGCAGTGTAGATGAACTTCCCCAGCTTGATCATTTATCATTCATCTCTTTCCATTTAGAGATCAGAATGCAGTAATCTCTCAGGATCAAGTTGCTGGAAACTCCTGTACAATTTCACCCCGAATTGTCAGCTGATATCTTCTGAAGAAACTTCACCATTGAGTTGTTTTTTTAGCGGGGGTTGTCCAGGAGATCTAGGGCAAAGCTGGGGGATGTCTAGTCACCTTGGGATCACAGCCGGGACAAGGGTGGAGACATCTGTTACCATAGAATTATGGCACGGTAGAAGTTTTGTCCCCGCCCTCTGCTTCTGCCCCCCATTGTTGCCAGTGCCATGCACACCCCACACTTTAATCACATGGAACATTGTATTGTGGTCACAGAGTACAAGTGAAAGCAGGGGACTCTCTCCAAGACAGCCCATATTTTGCTGAACGCATCTCCGCTTCTCTGTACACCTCAGGCTCCTCACACACAAAGCAGGTGAGGTTCTGTAGCATTAAAGGTCTGTGACATGGATTCACTGGCTGCGACCTGGACCTAACATCTTCTAGACCAAGAGACAAACTCTCCCGAAACCTCTTTTGCTTTTCATTTCCAGTCTATTATAGACCAGTGCTTTTGTAAAACAAAATAAAAATGAATTGCCTTTAAAAAGAGATTATTTTTATTTTAATCATTGTTCAAGTACTGTTTTCTCCCCTTTACTCCCAATCCAACCTAAAAAGAGATTTTTTAAGATGTAAAATATAAGCCTCAGTTGTTTATTTTAGATTCAACAGACGTAAAATTATTCTCTTGCAAAAAGGGGAAAAATAATTAAGTTCCTAGGTACTTATTCACAAATTCTGTATTTATCTCCTCCCAAACCAGTAACAAAGTTCCCTGGACCAGCGCTGGTGTGCAGGCCCAGATGCTGGGAAGCACTGACTCAGAGAGCAAGCAGAGGGTGAAGTTTATTACAAGCATCAGTGTCAGCCAAGAAAACTGTGTTTGCCCTCTAGACTCAAATAGATGGTAGCTGTCATTCAAAATTTGATGATGAGGATGGAGAACAGCAAATAACTTAGGGGAAAACAACCCTAAATGTCCAAACTCAGAAAAATGAAGACTTCCCACTTCGATAAAATTATTTAAAATTATTATCATGGAAACCCCATAGCAGCACTAGAAATGTTTGTGATACAATGTTAACTAAAGCTAAATAAATACACAGTGAACTCATAAAAATTAAGAATGCAGAGAAGCCAAGCTTAAAAGGTATCATAGATTTATTAAGGATTAGAGGAGGGTTTTTTCCTAATATTTTAAATGTCCTTTGCTTTTTATTTGAGCAATAAGTAAACACTTTTGCAAAAGTTGGGGCTGAAATCACAGCTGCCCACAGCCATAGGGATGGGGAAAGGTGGGTGGTGAGAAAGAACAAGAGAGGCGGTGGGGAGCAGCGGTGAGGAGAAGGCATGCTAGCGCTGGGAGGGGCTCTGTGGGCAGCCTCAAGCCTCCACGCCGCCGGGTCTGCTCAGTAATTTTCCGTGGACCATCTCCAGGGGACACTGTGAGATAAAAGAGAGTGAACCTGAAATTTACTGTCACACGCGCTGGTTTCAGGTCCCAGCCCTACTTCTACCCACCTGTGATCTTAGGCAAGTCGCCTGCTCTAGAGCCTCAAATACTGAAAGGAATCAGAGTGTCTAGTTCTCAAGGAGAACTAGATGCTTTAAGGCATGTGAACAAGCACAGAACACTGTAATACACTAAACAAGCATGTAAACAGCCACTCCCACCTCCCTTCCTGGAGACCCTACATAGACCACCTGAGCCCACTTCCCTCTCACCCGCGGCAGCAGAGTTTCGCATCACTCACTTTCAATCCCTGTCATGAAGACTACAAATAATCAACCCCTTCACGTGTCTCTATTGCCAAGTAAATAAATAGGAAGCTCACGCAGCTTATACTTACCTTCATGCCAAATGTGGGGAAGAGGAAGCCCCAGGCAGCAGAATTTAGGAAAACTCTTTGGTCTCTGACTGTGATCAGTTGCCACCATCCAGTGCCAACATTCCAGTCTATCTCCCGTCATCTGGGTGGCCCCTGGGGTCACACCCTTAGAAGTTGGGGGGGGGGGTGCCCAGAAAATACTAACTCAGCCTTTGCTGTCAGGTAATAACTATTCTCTAATCCCTTATAATAAGCGGAAATTGGCTTAAAGTGAAGCATGAGAAAATTTACTTGTCCCCAACAGAGATAGTTAACCCCAGGTATATATTAGGTGATGTATGGGGTTTCTAGGACAAATTTCTATCCCTGAAGGAAACCCCTCAACTAGTTGGACAGCTGAGAGCAGTGCTTTCTACACTCGCTACACGCTGGAGTCACCTGGACAGACTCAAAGCCGACGGTGCAGGACTCACCCCTAAAACTGGATTTCACTGGCCTGGGGTATAGTCTGAGCTTTGGGATATTTGAAAGATCTCAGGTGCTTTTAATGGGCAGACAAGTCTAGATGGCACTGGCTGGAGGAAGCAGAAGAACAAATGAAATAGCCTCTTGAGATTCCATTCAGTCTGAGGACAAAATAATAATGATGATCATCATAATAATAATAGCTAACCTCTTATCAAATGCTTTCAGTGGGCTATGCACTGTGCTAGGTGTGCAGGAGCTGTCAGAAACCAATATTGTAAAGAAGGTATTCTTATCATTATTTCCATCTTACAGACAGTGGAAAAGAGACTTGGAGAAATAAAGTAACTTGTTCAAGAACACACAGATGAATATGGTGGGATGGATATTTGAACCCGGGCACCCCTACTCCAGAACCCACATGTACAGCAGAAGAGGTGGGGGGTCTTTGGAGAGGTGCCCCTTTCCCTCTCTCCACATCTCTCCCCACTTGCTCTCCTTAAAAGGAAAAGAAAGCAGTTGAGGACTCCAGCTTGCCCTGCTTGTCTCGCAGAGACTGAAACCAGGGCTGCCAAGAGGGTGAGGCCCAGGGCAATTATCAGCCACCAGATCACAGTCTCTGGCAGGGGCAGGGGCAGCGGTGGGAGGCAGGGCTAGAGCGGAGCCGCTGGTGTGACTGGCAGAGTCAGCCCCTACGGGCTCTGCTCCCCATCTCACCCCGCATCACCCAGGTCTGGGGGTGGTTATCACCGGGCAGATATCACACAGCAGTGTGGCAGGGGTGTGGGACCGAGAGGCAGGGCCCCTCAGGCAGAAAAAGAGGGGGAAGGAGAATTTCACTCACCAGCCACCACTAGGAAGGAGAGAAGAGCTGCAGCCCTGGTGTAGGTATGGGGACCTTTTCTCTCCTTGAAATGAGAGCATTTGGACGGATGCCTGAGCATCAGAGAAAGACTGTGATGTAACAGGGGCCCAGGAGAACAGCCCCTTAGAACTGAACCAAGGCTCCTAGCCCTGGCTTCCCACACTTCAAACCACTGTTCTCCCCACAGAGGAGTGTCAGACCTAGACAGGTAACACAGACCATCAGCCTGGCACCTTCATTTCATAAAAAGGAGATAAATACAAAGGCAGGGAAAGCCTTAGTCAAAATTACAGAGAAAAACTTGGTAGTGCAGCTAGAACTAGTCAGGGGGTGGGCACCTATGAGGAATTCCCAGCAGTCTCTGCGCTCCTGCAGCCTGGGAGAGATGGCCTGCAGGGAGCGCCCCCTCCAACCTCTAACAGACGCTGCCTGCAGGGTGGGAAGGTGGTGCTGGGCACACAGGAACACCCATGGTACCTCCTTCGGATTTCTGGGGTAGGGTGGGCATTTGAGGCAACAAGTAAGCCTTTAAGTTGCTCCTCAGGCCCCGAAATAGCCATGCTCCCACCTCGGATAGCCTTTGGATTAGAATCCCAGAGCCCAGCTGGAAACTAAGGATCAGACAGCGTCTCTCTTTTGCATTAAACCTTGGGTCACAGGCCTCACAAGGTGTCAGAGCAGCCTTGCACATCCTCACGGCCCAGGTCCAGGATAACACTGTCCTGAGCACACTGAGCTCTTCCATCCAACATGCTAGACCTCGTGATAATTGATACAACTGCTTACCAAGTTGACGACTCCCTCTCGTCCCTGACGCAAAGGGAGCAGCTGTGCAGGTGGAGGCCCGAAGGGAAGTAAGGCTGCAGGTTAGACTTGGATTGAACTCCAAGAGAAACTGCAAGGCCCCAGCCAGGGACAGGGCTCATCGGGGCAGAGGCTGCTTCTCTACAGTGGATCAAAAAGGGAGAGGGAACAGACTCAAGGTTACAAGGCTAGTTAGTAGCAGGGTAGGGACCAGAATCCCAAATTCATGGGGGGGTAGGAGGGCAGGGGGGAAGGATGAGACCTGTGGGAAATTTTCAGATCAGGTCTCACCTTGTCCATGGTGGGAGAGAGTCAATGCTATGCAAACATAAGGCATTAACAACTTACTATTATACCCTCCGTCTAAAGAATAGGGGGTTCCTAAAGTGTTGGCCATAATAGTAATGACACTTTATTGAACTCTCACAATGTCTCGGAAGTTAAACAGATGACATCATTCAGTCCACACACCCTCATTTTACTGATGAGATTGGTGGGGGTAGGGTGGGTGGGAGCTGTCAAGCAGTTTGCTGGCAGTTGTACAGCTTGTAAGTGGTAGTAGGCCCAGATCACACTCGGGCAGCCTGGTTCCAAGGCGTGAGAACTTCCCACTGCACTGTATTACTTTCTGCTTTCTGAGGCAGCTGATGGAGGCTTTGGAATTAGGCTGCTGGAGTTCGAATCCCGACTCCACTGCTTAATAGTACTGGATGGAATGAACTCAGTAGCCTGGGAGAGGCTGCTGCTCCTAACAGGGGAGTACATCTTTGAAAGGCTGCAGCTCTCCATTAACGTTAGGTGCTGCGGGACAAGAAGATAAAGATCTGGCCCTCCCAGGACTTCCGCTTTTCCTGAATCACCTCTTGTATTCAGTAACCCCTAGCACTCCTGCCAAAGTAGACACCTCTCTCAGGTGCTTTTGAGAGTCAGACTGCCTTGGGGCAAGACCATTTGTAGCATTCCATCCAGAAGGCCCTTCCCCTGGCACACAGGTTCCTGTGTCAACAAAGTGGAAGAAACCAAGCCCTGTCTGTTCCAAATTACACAGGAAAGCTCTGCCTGAATCTGCCATGCACTCACAGCTCCTGGGTAAGTTTCAGTGCTTCAAATTCAGTTGCACTCCTGTGTGAAGTTTTTGACTGTTTTGGAAGTGGTTATCTAGGATGTGAAAACAGCTGCCCCTGTCTTCAGATTTCTGACACTCTTACTTTTTGCTTACCATTATGGGAAAATTAGAACTAGTCTGGACTGTGGGGCGGTGGTGGGGGGGGGACTAAAAAAAAAGACATCCTTTACCCAAAATCTACATGTGAAAGTCAAATCCTAGCCTTGAGTCTGCAGTTCTTTTTATCTTTGTCATCTGGCCCTGATGTAGCCCCACTGTTCTAAGAGAAGCTGATGGGGGCTCAAATGTTGGAAAAATTTTAGTTTCAAGTAATAGCTAACAAGCTTAGAAATCAATGCATGTAAAAAGCTGTTGTTTCAGGAACTGGAGGTATGACCTACCCTGACTCTAGGAGACCATAAGCAGTTCCATCTTTCTGCCTCAGGAGAACTCCAAGCAATTCAAGAAGGTATCTGAGCCACTGCACTCCAAGTGAGATGACCACCGTCCAGGACACAGCTGAAGACCATCGACCAGGACACAGATGAAAGAATGATGCAGGGTTTTATCTGATTAACATTTTTCCTGAATTCCAACCCCCTTACCTACACTTTTCTTCTCCTTATAAAAAAGGGTCAGTTTAAAATGGAATTTAAGACAGTCTGTTAGGGTACAAACCTGCCATCTTCTCAGATCACCAGCCATCCGAATAAAGTGCCCATGAAGATTCGATCCCTGTCTCTGCTCATTGGGTCTGGTAGGTGACGGGGCAGCACAAACACCGGCTTTTCTGCTTTCAAAGCCTCTTTACTGAAGTATCATTTGGTGGGGGGGGGAGGGGGGGGAATATTATAGTTGACTACTCAGGCTAATCTAGTAGATCTAATCTTAAGATTTTTATGATTACCCACTTAAAGATCTAAGTGTTAAATAGCTATACTTTTTAGTTGTTGAAGGCAAAAATACTTCTTTCATTGGAGTTACTATTTTGCTGGGCACCAATGACTATATGCCAGAAATAGACTAAAATATATACTTTTTTATAGCATATCAAGTGTATTTGTGCTGATCTGTTTAAAATCTTTTCTGTATAAATCAGTTGCTTAAGTTTTGGTTGGGGTGGGGTGAGTTTGGTACAAATATAATTCCATGAGCTCTGCACTTCCAGCTCCCTTCATCCTCCTGCCAAAGTGGTGCTCCACCTGTCCACTGCGGCCTGAGCACAAGGGGCAGCCAAGGGCTTTAATGGTCCTTTGTCTGGCTTTCGTTTAATAAAATGTTTGATAGAACATTTCTGACCAGAAAACATGTATATCATGCCTCTAGAAAGAAGGGGAAAAATAGTAGTTTAATTCCCAATGTGTATCTTTGATTTTTTTTTAGTAGTAGTAATAGGAACCTACACTGAAAAAGAAAATGACAATCTTTAACTATATTTTTTGTTATAGAAAGATATTATTTGGTAAATTTATTCCCAGCTGGACTGTAAATTTCATGAGAGCAGAGACTAGAGGTCTGTTCTGCTCTATTTCTGAGCCTGGCAGTGGTCTAGAAAATGGTAGGCACTCAGTCTAGTTGAATGAATAAATGGATAAATCCCACAATAGAAGTGAAAAATCCAGTTATAAAGCAGTATGTATTGTAAGACCTTACTCTGTAAAACACGGCATATTTACATGTACCTGTCTGTATTATGTGTGTGCACATGCATACACAGAAAATGTGTATAATTTCACACAGGGTGGTGAAATTATAGATGATCTTATTCTAACTTTGCTAAATTTTATGCAGTTTTGCTATAAGTTTGTGTTGCTTGTGATCTAGGGAAAGATCTTTAAAAGGAGAGGGAGAAGAGTGAAGGATAAAAACATAAAAGGTAAAGGATGGAGAATAAAGAGGTTGTCACCACTGGAAGATGGACTATTTAATCCTAAAAACATAGTTGGTATGATACCAAGTATCAGCTTGGGGAGGTTCCTGTCACCCCTCTGATCATCCCACTTAGGTACATACCTGCTGTACATACCCCAGCTGCCTTCAAAGGCAAAGAGCTTCCCCAACTCTGTCTTCAAATGGAAGGTGGATTTGAGGGATTCCTCAAGGTTCAGAAAGCTCAGGATTGCCAGCCACCCATAGACTCAGAATTATTCCTCCCCAGGCCCTAGCCTGGCCTCAGAAGTGATTCCCACGCCCTGGAAGATTCCCTGATACACTAGCACACAGTGTGGTCCCAGCCTGTGTCAAAAACATGGACCATGCCCTGGCTGAGTGGCCTGTTGGTTGCAGTGTCATCCAGTACACCAAAAAGGTTGCAGCTTCAATCCCTGGTCAGGACATGTACTTAGGTTGCAGGTTCAATCACTGGTCGGGGTACGGAACGAAGACAATATCCCTCTCTCTCTCTCTCTCTCTCTCTCTCTCTCTCTCTCTCTCTCTCCCCTGCCTCCTATGAATAAAACATATCCCTGGGTGAGGATTTTTTTAAAAAGACCATGGACCATGCTGCTAGTCCTGGAATTCTCCTGGGATCTGGTCTGCACTTCTGCCCTGTAGCTTGGCTCTTCCTGCATGTTGCCCAGGCTCTCTCTTCTTCCCAGTCCTGCTCTAGGTTTCCTTTCCAACACGCCTTGAATGACCCCTTCTCCCAATTCCAAGTACCCTTCAGTCTTTCACTGCCTCCCTCAGTAGCCCTGTCTATCATCTCTCCTCATAAGAGTTCACAAGAGTCTTAGGCTCTCACTGTCAACTTTCAGCTCCATCCTGCCTTGAAGTGCAGCCATTCCATCTTCCTTTCAGTCTGGTGGATGGCTGGTCCTGCTCCCCTAATTTATTTCTATTCATTCTTTCAATTGACCACCAAACTTTGCTGACCCTATGCTGCCTCTGCTTGGAGGGAAACCTGGCCTAATCCTGAGGTCCTATAACAGGAAACCCATTCCACCAAAGCATAAGCCATACTCTCCAATATCTGCTTGGTTAATAAAGGCAATATTTGCTCTCCATTTATTCATTCCTTTGTCTTTTTTAACTGGCTTTTTAAAAGGACCAGAACGTGGTCCTTTCAGATCCCAGGAGCTCCATTTGCAGAAAGATTTGCTCTGTCTGGCTGGCATGGGAGTGGTGCAAAGGAGCCAAGGTCCCAGTGGTGACTTGATGAAATGCAAAACTCTCTTCTTCGAAGCCTAGATCACAGAAGCCTGCCCAGAGGCAGGGGCAGGGGGTGGGGGAAGATGGATGAGAAGAACACTTTGTGGGGAGACCCCTTTTAAGCAACATTAAGTACTCTTGGGCAGACCTATCCCAAGAAACCCAACCACATGGATAAAGGAGAAGCCAAGACAATTCAGTGTCCTTGTACTCACTACCGAACTTCTGGAAGACCACCACCCACACCTGATTTTCCTCCACTCTTGTGCCTCGGTTTATTCTATGACTCCCTGAATGAAAGTCAAATACCAGAATGTGAAATACAGTGCAATTTATTGAGAAAAGAAAATGCAATATAATCATTACCAGGGGATCCACAGCTAAAGAAACTAAGGGACATAGGTAAGGCAGATGTGGAAAGCCACCCTGGGAACCAAGAGTCCAATTAGGGCTGAAACATGCCAGCTTCAGACCATCAACCCCCGGTCCGAGAGAGAGATGAGCCAGAAGGGAACAGGCCAGGCTGGGAAGGTCCACATTGGTTTGGGCTCAAGTGTTGCTGTCCAAAATCAGGGGCCATCACAAGGTCAGATCTAGGGATATCATCCCAGAATAGCAGCTGGCCCTCCCTGGCCTAGGAGACATCTTGGGCGTGAAGGAGTCAGGAAGAAGTTCAGCCCATTCTCCAGGGAGCTTGAGGAAAAGCAAGGTTGGAGGTGGCATCTGTTTATGCTAAGCAGAGAGTGGGAAGTACTGTTGCAAGCTGAAAGAGAAGCAGGTGGGCATGGAGATTTGGCCCTGAACGATTACTTGGAGCTCTGCTGGCCCAAGCTGGAGAAGTACGCACCGGAGCTGCCTCCACCGCCAGACATGCCACCAAATCCACCCTGGCTCACAGAGCTGCTGCCTCCACCGCTAGACATGCCACCAAATCCACCCTGGCTCACAGAGCTGCTCCCTCCACCGCTAGACATGCCACCAAATCCACCCTGGCTCACAGAGCTGCTGCCTCCAGAGTTGAGCCTGCTCCCACTGCTGCAACTCTGGTAGCCCCCAGTGCTGCCACTCTGGTAGCCCCCAGTGCTGCCACTCTGGTGACCCCCAGTGCTGCCACTCTGATAACCACCACTGCTGCCGCTCTGGTAGCCCCCAGAGCTTCCACTGCTAGTGACACCATAGCCACTGCTGCTGCCGCCACTTCCTCCTCTGTAGCCACCACTGATTCCTCTGCTGATGCTGATGCTGCTGCTGCCTCTGTAGCCACTGCTGCTGCTGCCACTGATCCCTCCAAAGGGTCCACGGCTTCCACCAGAGCTGCAGCTCGTGCTGGTAACGTTGTTGACCACCGCTACAGGAGAACAAGCACTCAATTCAAGCTAATGACCTAAGTCTATATCTCAGCTCCACCCTACTTGGCTGTGTGACTTAGAGAAAGATACCCAACTTCTTTGAGACCTCAGATGGTAAAAAAATAAAAATAAAAATAAAAGTAAGCCTGACCTTCTGGTGCCCTTTTCCAAAAACAGGAGCCAGCAGTATTCACAGAACTTTCTGGTTCTCCAACCTAGGGAACTCCACAAGACCATAGGAGTTTGCCAGTTCACACTAGGGACAGAGTGTGGCCATGGCCTGAGACCCTAGATACCACTTGGTGGCCTGGCCTACTTGCATGGGTCAGGTTCTCCTGCCCGAAGGTCAGGGAGGATGTTTCTAATTCCCCTTTTCACAACCCAGGAGAAGGTTTTTGAAGGGCTACTTACAAATGCTTACAGCACTCTGACACTCTCCAGACATCCTAAAAAAAGAAGAGAAGGAGAAATGGATTATTTCTACAATGAGTCATTAGCCAAACTGCTGAGGGTTCATAATTTTGGGAGCCACATTCTCCCATTTGCCCAACTAGGGGTCAAGCTCCCAGGGGGAAGAAAGGCTATCCCAAGTCTGTTTCCATGACCAGACCTCCCCAGGAAATGGGCTGCTTCAGGGGCTTGAGGTGTCCAGAAAATCAATCAGCCACCCCCCTCCATCTCTCTTCTTCTTTCCCTTGGTTCCCAAGATTATCTATTTCAGGCAAAGCCCGCCGGATTAGCCCAGTCTCACCTCTCCTCCCCTGCCGAGACCATCTTCCTCCTTCCTTTCTTTCCTCACCCAGCCCTGGCTTTTTTATTTGACTGCCCTGTCCCAATAAGCCTTCCTGGCGTGATGAGGGTGGTGATGATAATAGTTGTTCAAGGTGGGTAAAATGTGAGAGGAGCCGACACTCAACATATGATGAGCTTAAAAATGCCCTTCCCACACTGCCCACGTCCCCGTGCCTCGTTGTTGTCCGCGGAGCAGGCGTGGACCCTTTCTGAGCAGACGTGGAGTGCGTCTGCGCACCCGGCCCGCGCAGCCCCGCTGGGGTCCCAATACAGGCAGCACCATCTCCACTCCACTCCTCTTCATGGAGACTCACAAGAAATCCTTAAGTTTTCTTCTCACACTTGAGTTTTGCTTTCTTCATCAGACTGGGAGCTGCCTAGGGACAGAGGCTAAGGACACGGGCTGCACGGAGAGCTGGTCAGCAGAAGGATCTCTCAATGCTTGATACGCCTTTGGCATTTGATATCCACTCACTAAGCCCTCACCTGCTACTGGATAGTGTGTTGTTTTTCTAGAGTATGTATGTATCAGCCACCTCTCATATGGGCTCAGGCTCAGGGGTGGGTGGTTGCAGAGCTGTCTGTGTGGTAATGACCAGCCACTTAAGGCTATTTAAATTTATTAAAGTTAGATCAATTGTAAAACTCGGTTCCTCAATTGCACTAGCCACATTTCAAGTGCTCAAATGGCTAATGGCTATTGTATTGGACAGCACAGACACAGAACATTTCTGTCATCTCAGAAAGTTCCAGTGGGCAGCACTATAATTTTTTCATAACCCCAAAGCACTTTTCTTACACATCACACACAGTAAGGCTCAACAGAGGTATGTGATACAGTATTGATGTCCACGGTAAAGTGGCAAGTTGAAGGATCTTGATTAACAAAAAATAATGGAACTTGAATGCTAAACACTGTCATTCGGGAGATTTCTTACCCCTTGTCTAAGTTGTCCTCTCCTTCTCATCTTGCCTTCTTTCTTCATTATCAAATGTCACTTTAAAGTTGTATCTGGAGAATGCTGACCCCACCGCTCCTCACCTGCACTCCTCGCCCTCCAGCAGCTTGCGGTAGGTGGCGATCTCCACATCCAGGGCCAGCTTGACATTCATGAGCTCCTGGTAGTCACGCAGCAGCCGTGCCAGGTCATCCTTGGCCTTCTGTAGGGCAGCCTGCAGCTCTTGGAGCTTGGCATTGGCATCCTTGAGGGCCATCTCCCCACGCTGCTCAGCATCAGCAATGGCAGCCTGAAGGTTGGCATTCTGAGGCAGAGGGAAATTGGAGGTCAACTAGCATAGTGACCCAAAAACATGCAGCTGATCCTTCGTCAGAGGCGATCTCTTCCCTACCCAGCATCCCTTCACTCCCTTCCCTAGAAAGTCAATGGAGCACGTTCAGAAAACAGAAGTCAGTTTTGCAAGTGGCTCATTCATCTTTGGCCCATTGAAATTGACTCACATCTTATCAATAAAAGAAACACTGATTTGCTGGTAAAAGTAGTAGTGGTCTGGTGAGTAGTTCTTTTTTGTAAGGCTGTTTAAAAACTCCTCTTGCTTAATCACTTTATTCCAGTGATACAAAGTAGCCAAGAAGGTTATGTGAAGTACATGACTGATAGCTCACTGAGGGCAGATTTCACTGAGGACTGAGTGTTCAAGGACACCCCTACAGCTACAAGATTTGCTGAGCCCAACAGAACGGCCAACCATCTCTCCTTAGGGAGCCTTCAAGAAACCCAGCCTCCAGGAGGACCATCTGGAGAAACAGAATGTCCCAGAGACTGTGCTGTCCCACACGTGACACCATGGAAGGACAGAGAAAGCATGTGGCAGAGCCCGTCCATTGCTTCTCCTCCTTCCCAGAGCCCAGAGACATCCAGGACCTCTCCTTTTATCCCAGACCCACCTGCTTCTTGACACTCTCGATCTCGGCCCGCAGCCTCTGGACCATCCTGTTGAGCTCCATGATCTCGCTCTTGGTGCTCTTCAGGTCATCCCCGTGCCTGCCGGCCGTGGTCTGCAGCTCCCCAAGCTAACAGAGGAGAAATCAATCCACATGGTTTTGCAAAGTGTGGGAGCATTTTTGTTGAAGGTCAGCAGGACCTAAAACTAGAGTGCAGGGAAAGGAAAGGGCTCCCACCTTGGTCTTGTACAGGGCCTCAGCCTCAGCCTTGCTCCTCTGGGCAATCTCCTCGTACTGGGCCTTGACCTCGGCGATGATGCTGTCCAGATCCAGGTTACGGTTGTTGTCCATGGACAGGACCACAGATGTGTCACTAACATGACTCTGCATCTGGGACAGCTCCTGTGAGAAACATGGGTGGTCATCTTCTCTATTCCCTGGCCTCAGGGTAGGTTGGGAATGAAAAAGTTCAAGAATCTTTGATCAGCAGAGATATCACAGCGATGGGGTCAGGATTGGGACCATTAGAATAATAACTTTGCATTTCAGGCCTGGCTACCGACTAAAGGATGCCAGACAACAAAGCCAAAGGAAAAGGAAGTGCACAGATATAATCAGGTGTCAGCCTGCAAGCATCAGCCAGTGGCATGGTACACGGGTTTCCATGGGACTCAGTAGGGAGGAGTACTCCAAAGGAGCTAGCTGTGACACTCATATAGAAGCCAGAGGGAAGGCGTAGAACAAAATGGGAAAGTAAAGAGGACGGAGAGGGACCATGCAGGCTGGCAGAGCTGAGTTCTGAGCCCCGTCACTGCTTTTGTGTGTGTTCTGCCACTTGACTATTCTCCAAAGTTACACTTGAAAAACATGTTTGGGGAGATGCAGACAGGAAGGCTCTGGAGCTTGGCAAGCCAAGGAATCACCATCTCATAGAGGGTCCTCAGGAAGTTGATCTCGTCTGTCAAGGAGTCCACCTTAGCCTGCAGCTCCACCTTGTTCATGTAGGCGGCATCCACATCCTGGGGGTGTGGGGGGAGGCTGGTCAGCAAGGCAGAAGGATGACCCTCTGCTCCGCTGCCACTCATGGCTCAGCTCTCTCCTGTCTCCACCTCTCCCCTTTGCCCCCTCCCACCCTTTCTCTTCACTGTGACTTCTCACTTTGCCTTTTAAAAGAAAGAAAGGGTGGTTTTCTTTTCACTGCTTTGACCAGTCAAACCCCAATGTTGTAACAAACTGTAAACCATATCAGCCAGGCATGGCATAAAAGTAGAAAAAACACATTTATCTAACATATGACTTTGGTTATAAAGTACCAAAAACCCACCCTCCTGAACAAAAATAGAGGTATTCTTCTCATTATTTCATCTGTATGATAACTGATTTAAACAAAAAATAAGTATTTATGGACTGTTGCTGTTAATAACATCCGAGTACATTTGTAGGCTGAAAACCTCAATTAATGCTATGCAAAAAATGTTCATTATTAGTTGACAGTACTAATCAGCTCATCATTCATATCGTAAGATGTCTACCCACCAGTATGTACTCAGAGCAGCTTCCTTTTCCCCCTCATTTCCAAAAATGCAAGGAAAACCGTAAGCCCCACACAGGGCATAGGGCCTCAGTGCCCAAGCACTGACTCTGCTCCTGCCCGTGGTGGCAGTGGCAATGCCCAGAAACGGAGCCTTGGCCTGCCCGTCCGGCTCACTTACCTTCTTGAGTCCCACAAACTCATTCTCTGCCGCAGTGCGTTTGTTGATCTCATCTTCATACCTGGGACAGAAGGGGGCATACACTGTTTCAGAAGTTTTTTTTAAAAAAGGTGAGGATCTCAAGCACTCGTGCAGAATGTCCTCACTCAGAGACAAGACCAGCTACACAGGTCCCTGGGCTCAGGAGGTTCTCACACTCGGTTTAATGCTCTGCTGGAAGCGTCTTGAAATTCTCAATTTTTTTAACAAGGGCCCTGCATTGTCATTTTGCACTGAGTCCCAAAATGTATACAGCCAGTTCTGCCTAGAAGCCTTCAGAGCTCTGGTCCCTGCCTCGCCCTCCTCCAAGTCCCAGGGACAGGCAGAGGCCGAGCAGGGTGGAGGAAGACCCCAAGGAGCCCCGTGACTCCCCCCGCCCCGGCAGACACCACAAAGCACGATGTGCACATATGAGGCCCGGAGAGGTGTCTGCTCCGAGCAGGTGTTTCTGTTCCTCTTTTCATTAATTAGAGTTGCTTTTTATAGGAATTTGGGATAAAAATGAACTCATGTCTTCTGAATGCATCAAAGTTATGAGCTCATGCCTGTTAATAATTAAAATATCCTACCGAGAGTTTGGATTTCATGGAGATTAAAGACTGGAATGATTCCAGGAAAAAGAAGGTTTCTGGGCAATGAGAACTATGAGTGACTACTGGATTCCCAGAACCCAGCCCAGAGCCTGTTGCAGATGGGTGTCCACCAGGTTCATGCAGTTGAATTGGAATGAGGCTTCCCCTGAGCAGGGGTGCCTACCTCTGTGGGCCCTGACCTCTGAGGATGTCTGGAGCTCCTTCCCCTCCTTGAGAGGCCCTGTATGCCTCTCACAGACTCAGAGGGTGTCACTACAGCACCAAACATACATGAGGAAGCTGAAGCTGCAGAAAGGACATTGCACTGGCCACACTGAACCAGTGCTTTACAAAGTGGAGCCTGGACTGTCTGCCCAGAATCCCTGGGGAGCTGTGGGGCACTCAGACTTCTGGAACCCGCCCACACCCACTGACTCAGGGTGTCTAGGACAGGCGACAGGAATGTGCATTTTTTACAAACTTCCGAGGGGATTCCTAGGTACAGTAAAGCATGTAGGGCTCCCCAACCTAGCTCACTCCAAACTCTGGGAGGCTCTCCTGTCCATCTGGGCTGGCCTAGGAGGAGGCCTGCCTGATGTCTGAAAAACATCTCATACTGAGCCTCCTAGAAGTCTCTGCCCCCCCCCCCATTTCACCCTCTTCTGCTTGGTATGCTTCCCTCAATAAATCTGCCCAAGAGTATTGACTGAACGAGCAGTCAGGAAAAGTTAAAATCCCCAAATGGGGCCACGCCTCCTTGCTAATCCCCCAGGAGAGGAAGCTGCCCAGCTGGGGCCCTTACTTCTTTTTGAAGTCTTCCACAAGGTCCTGCATGTTCTTCAGCTCTCCTTCCAGGTTCCCCCTCTCCCCAAGAGCCAAATCCAGCTGCCTGCGCAGGAAGCTGATGTAGGATTCAAAGAAAGGCTCCAGGTTGTTGGGGCCTGAGCCAGAGCCCGGGCGCTGCTGCTGAAGCAGATTCCATTTGGTCTCCAGGACCTTGTTCTGCTGTTCCAAGAACCGCACCTGCATCCCAAAGGGTAGAAATGTGGGATATGAATCCAGTTTTTTAAATTGCAATAGCCTCTGCTTTTTTTGTCGTTGTTGTGTTGTTTGGTTGAGGGTGTTTGCTTATTTGTTTGGAATTTGAAAAGGATACGGATTTTTAAAAAGGAGGGTTAGAATATATTAAGTGCCTGCTCTATACCTATTTTCACATTTTCTATCTCATTTAATTCTCACAGCCACCTATATGGGAGGTGTTATCATCCTCATTTTGTAGATAAGGAAACTAAGGCTCAAAGAGCTTAATTAGATTCCCAAAGTAATGTGGCTACTAAGTGACAAGCAAAGAGTCAAACCAAGCACTTCCCAAGTCTATTGGAATCCAGAATACAATTAACAAAGAGCAACCTAAATAAAGTTATTTATTATTGAAAACGTGTTCCCCTCTATACAGGTAGTAAAAACAGAGAATGAAGTCTAACTTCCCTGAGGTTGTTTCAGATTTTCTCTAGTTGTTTCCCCTGTCAGTTACCTGCCTTACAGGCAATCTAGGGTTACTTCCCTAACCCAGGTTCATCGCCCAGATCACACACACCCTTCTCTGTCCCAGCACAGACCCTTTAATTTAATAGTGGCTGATGCCCAGCACCACTCAGAAGGTAAGTCAGTTGCCAATGCTCATCACTGAAAGACAGTCTCAAGATTTCTATTAGTGCAAGCTTAATTTCCAGCTAATTTAGACTATCAAGCAATTGCTTTTCAAGAATAATTGAAAATTAGCTGAAATCCTGTCATGCCTAATACCCCCTATTTTTAACCATAGCTAAGAGTATATTTGGACCCTCACCTCATTTCTCCTGGTCTGATCACTAGAAGGAAACCAGAAGCCAGAATCCTTCCCCCGTTTCATAGCTGGGAAAACAGGGCCCAAAGAGCAAGAAAGGTAGGCTTACTGACTTGTAGGAGCCAAGGCAGAGCCAGGACAAGATGCCACACCCCTGCCTCTAAGCCTGGCAGATCCCAATGGCACCTCTCTATACCAGCCCCCCGGACGGCACAAACCTTCTATAACACCTCTGGACTTTTTCCTCACCTTGTCAATAAAGGAGGCGAACTTGTTATTGAGGGTCTTTATCTGCTCCCGCTCCTGGGCCTTGACTTGCCCAATCTTCGGGTCAATCTCCACATTGAGGGGCTGTAGGAGGCTCTGGTTGACAGTTACTTCCTGGATTCCCCCAGGGAAGCCACCAGGGCCAAAGCCACCAGACCCACCAAAGCCACCAGACCCACCAAAGCCACCAGACCCACCAAAGCCACCAGACCCACCAAATCTACCAGCTCCACCAAAACCACCAGCCCCTCCAAAGCCACAAGACCCTCCAAAGCCACCTCCCATTCCTTTGCCAAAGCCACCACCAAAGCCACCTCCATAGCCACCTCCAAAGCCATGGCCACAGCTGCTACGTCCTCCCCCAAAGCCACCAGCCAGGGAGCCACCAGCCACACTGATGGAGATGCTCTTGTTGCCGCCCAGGTTGTAGAGGCTGCGACTGCCAAAGCCACCTGCCCCACTCCGGAATCCACAGGCTCCTCCACCGGCTCCTCCACCGGCTCCCCCAGAGCGGGCCACGCTGCTCATCCTGCTGCTACCAGAGACCACGGCAGAATGGCCAGAGAAGCCCTGGCTCCCGCCACTGGCAGTTTTCTTGGAGACTTGTCTGTTCATGGTGACAGAGCTTGGAGGTGAGCTAACAATCCCTTAGCAAGAGCTGAGAGGGAAGAAGACAGAGCATGGGGACAACAGAGAAGACTGGCCTTTATATATGTAGCAGTTTGGCTTGGCAGAAGGAGAGGCCAGCAATTAGCTGAGAGTCATCTTGGGTTTGGCTTGCCTGCTAGGCAATAAGTTATTTCTAAGTTCTCAACACACCTCAAAGATAATCCTCTGGACCAAAATGATTTTTCTTTCTTAGCTTAATCACCCAAACTTCCCTTAGTTGACAAAAGACTAGAACTCTCCACCCTCCCTTCAAGTGATTTCCTTAGGGGTCCCAGGGATCTCAAACAGCACCTGATCCAGCAGGCAGAGGTGGGTTTTAACACCAGGAGATTAGGAGCCACTGAGCTCCATTACACAGTGGTGAGGATGAGACAACTTCTTTCAGGTGGGCTGAGTCCCTTTCTGCAATGCCAGATTGCCACAGCCCAGTAACATATCATCTGTGCCCACCTCTTCAGAGAGCTATTCAGCGGAGGACTTGGAGTGCGGGGAGGGGGACAGAAAGTACATTCACCCCACAGGATGCACTCTGGCATCACCTGAGCCAAAAGCATCTGTTTAAGCTAACCTGCCGTTTGGGCTGAGCAATGCTGCTCAGGGAAACAAATGTGGAGATAAAATGTCTGACCCGTGGGAAAAGTGAAGACCATAAGAGAAGCAAACAAGTGTGAGGCTTGGGAATAAGGTAAAGACATGGGTAAAGAAGAGTTTCAGACCAAACTCTTTCACCACCATCTTAAACGAACAGCAGGTGATTTCTGGATCCAGAAGCAAGAGAGGACAGAATGTAGACATCCTCCAGCTGGCTGGTGGCATCAGCTCAAAACCCCACTCATCATAAGATGAGAGCATGTGCTGTCAGATCTGGGGGCCTTAGGATCTGCTATCCCCTTCACCACCTGGTCTGAGTTAGATACCCCACCCTGTTTTTCCACCATACCCTGTACTTTTTCCACCATGGCCCTGAGTTCATGTATATTTATCCATTTATTTGTCAGTATTCCTCCAGGCCCTGAGCTTGTTGAAGGAAGAACTTGAATCCTACTCATTCTGAATCTCCAGCTTCCTGCATAGGGTAAGCACAGCACAAACATGTGTTAACTCACTGATGACCAGTATCTAAGACTATAAATATCTATACCCAGGTCCCACCCCAGTTTTATGGAACAAAAATCTTCAGAGAAAGGGCTTGAGTGTTTCTGTTTTTAATGAGCCCTCCAGGTAATCCTTATGACTAGGGAAGTTGGGGAAGCCCTGGTCTAGACTATGAGTGTTCCACCTGGGCCAGAAGGGGTGGAGTGAAGGGCCCTTGGTGGTAGACTGGGTACACTGACACGTTACTGCCCTCACTTCCAACAGCTCAGCTGTCCTGCACCCCAGTGCAGCCCACCTCCACACCCAACCACACTTGGCAAGGGCAAATCCTCAGGTTCTTATCTATGTATGGGACTTCACAAGGTGTGACGGTAGTAGGGGGAGAGATTCTAGAATCCCCCAGAAATAGGTGGTTGGTATATCTCCAGAATTTCAGATGAATCAGCAGCAAGCACTCCATCTTTCAGCGATGGATTCCAGACACAGCAGTCTGGGGCAGAGGATTAGTCTAAAAGACCCTGAAGAACCCCAAGTTAGGCAATTTTAACTGCTCTGCAGCTAAGTCCCAAGTCTCTGCTGGGCAGTTTGTCTACAGCCAGTCTGCCTGGTTGGAATCCCAGCTCTACCGCTCACTAGCTCTTTGACCTTTGACAAGTTACTAACTTTTATGTGTCTGGGTTTCCTCAACTATAAAACGCAATGATAATAGCAGGTATGTTATGGGGTTATTGTGAGCATTACACACATTAAATCAATATAAAATGTTCAGTCCAGTGCCTGACACGTAGTAAGAGCTACATGTTTAGCTGTTACTAGTACTCTATTTGAAGACATGGGAGAAAGGAATAACTTATGTCTGACCTCAGCTGTTCTCAAGACAACTTTCCACCCCTGAGAAATTTATGAAAGGGTAGTAGAGAAAGGAAGCTGAGTGTAAGTGGAGAGTGAGAAAACCAAGCTGGAGCCCTGACTGGTGTCACTCAGTTGATTGGACATCATCCCGAAAAGTGAAAAGTCAATGGTTCAATTCTCAGTCAGGGCATATGCCTGGATTGCAGGTTCAGTCCCCGGTCAGGGCACATATGAGAGGCTACCAGTCAATGTTTCACTCCCTCTATTTCTCCCTCCCTCCCCTCTCTCTAAAAATAAATAAAATCTAGGAAGGAAGGAAAGGAGGAAGGGAGGAAGGAAGGAAGGAAGGAAGGAAGGAAGGAAGGAAGGAAGGGAGGGAGGGAGGGAGGGGGGAGGGAGGAAAAACAGAAAGGAAGAAATAAAACCAAGCTGGGAGAGTAGAGAGCAAAAACTCTGCTAGGATGGATTTGGGTTGGGTGACCTTGGGCTGTGATTTAACACTTAAGTCTGTTCTGATCTGTCAAATCCTTTCTTACCTCATTGGTTGGTGGTAAGCCTCATAGGATAAATGTAAGTGAAAGTCCTTTGAAAATTACAAAATGTCACCTAAGAATAAGGTAACTGTGGTCTAACAGAAAGCCTGTCATGATGGACTTCAGAAGATTGGGTTCATATCTCTGAACCTTGTCTATCTCTCACTATGTAGTGACCTTGGACAAGGCCCTTGACTTCTTTGAGCTGCTCTGCCCTTATTTGAAAAATGAGGATTCTACCCCACTTGCAGGATTGTTTTGATATTTAAATAGTGTCCAGCAACAAATGTGTGGACATTTTAAAAAGACATTACACATCCAGACAATTCACAAAGGGGGTTCTGTGTTGAGGTCTTCCTTGAGACATTTACTCCACCCATTAATTGAGTGCCAATACCTGTTGCTGAGGTCTTTATTCATATTCTTTGAAATTCCTTTAAAAGTAAATCAAATGCCCCCCCTGGAAAAAATGCTGAGCCAGGCTCCACAGAAGCCTCATGTGAGAGCCCAAAGCAAACAAGGACAGACATCAGCATCTCCCATTCCCTTCCCCTCCCTTGACTCAGCAGTGGCAGCCTCCTAAGTGTGGCTCATTTCTGCCACCCTGGCGATGCTGGAGAAGGGGGATGGAAAGAGGCGATGGGCAGATCACAAAAACATGGTTTGGGTTGGGTTCGCCTAATCCACATCTCCAGAGCCTGCCAAAGCATCACCTTCTTTAGCTGGTTGGAGTTGTTTTCTTAGCAGTTGACTGGAGCTTCTGGAAATACCCAGAGTTAGCATCGTTGGCAATATTTTTCTTACTCACTGAAGGACCTTTTAGAGCAGTGGCGTCTGAATGGGCTGCCTCCTGTCAACAGTTTGAGTTCTAGTCACCTGCCTGCCAGAACCTTCTGTGTGAAGGTTGCCAAGTGACTAAGCACACTGGATCCTTATTTCCTCCTCTATAAAATAGGGAGAATTGTCACCAAGCAGTTATTTCCCCAAACCAAATCGTCCTCTGGTCTTCACTACAGTGAGAATGCTTAAAAGCAGCCTGAGATGTAACTGCAAGTGGAGGTGTCATGAGACAGTAGTCATTACCTGTAGGTCAAAGCGAGCAGACATCCCTCTCCACCTGGAGCTAAGAATGAAGGGCTGAGAGTTGCACACCCATCTATAAGTGTGAATTTCCAATTTTCAAGATCATTCTGGATATGCTGCCCCTGGACTAAGAAATACCATTGTTTTTTTCCTTTGTATCATGTTAAAATAAAAACTTATCACTTTATTTAACAAGTGAACAGTAAAATTATATTACCATGTACAGCAACTCCCTTTATAGCTAAAGCTTGTTTAAAAGTAAACTAAATCCTTTAGTTACTAAGTCTTAACCACTACCAATCTCAATTTATTCTAATTCTGGTCTTCTCTCCAGATGTCATTAAAATAATCTTCAACTCATACCTAAATCCTTATCTGGTATAGATTCTCTCCTAGGGCTTGTCTAGGGCAGAATTCTACCCCTCAAGATTCCCTTGATTAAAAGGTTCTGTGGTCAAATAAATTTGGGAAATAAAAATTTTATAGCTTTCTCTTGGGGTTTTAACAAAGCTCAATCACATATTAAAAAACCTGAGAAGTCCTTTGGAAAGGAATCATTTACTTTTACTTAATTGAAGCTTCCCAAACAAGCTTAACAAAAAGAAAACTTTTTTTTCTTTATTGTTATTCAATTACAGTTGTCCCCATTTTCTCCCGATTACACTCCCCTGCCCTACCCACCCCCGACCTGCCACATGCAATCCTCCCCTCTGTTGTCTTTGTCTATGGGTCCTTTATACATGTTCTTTAACTTGACCTTTCCCCTCCTTTCTCCCCTTCTCCCCCTCCCCCCTCTCCTCTGGTCACTCTCAGTTTGTTCTTTATATCCATGTCTCTGGTTCTATCTTGCTCTCCTGTTTGTTTTGTTGATTAGGTTCCACTTATAGGTGAGATCATATGGTATTTGTCTTTCATTGCCTGACTTATTTCACTTGGCATAATGCTCTCCAGTTCCATCCATGCTGTCAAAAAGGGTAGGAGTTCCTTCTTTCTTTCTGCTGTGTAGCATTACGTTGTGTAAATGTGGCACAGTTTTTTTTTTATCTACTCACTTACTAATGGGCATTTAGGCTGTTTCCAGCACTTGGATATTGTAGATAAAGCTGCTATGAACATTGAGGTGCATAGGTTCTTTTGGATTGGTGTTTCAGGATTCTTAAGGTATAACCCCAGCAGTGAAATTTATGGGTCAAATGGCAGTTCCATTTTTAGTTTTTTGAGGAAGTTCCATCTGTTTTCCACATTGACTGCACCAGTCTGCATTCCCATCAACAAGGTACTAGGGTTCCCTTTTCTGAACAACCTCACCAGAACTTACTGTTTATTGATTTGTTTATGATGGTCATTCTGACTGGTGTGAAGTAGTATCTCATTGTGGTTTAATTTGCATCTCTCTGATGGCTAGTGATGCTAAGCATCCTTTCGTATGTCTATGGGTCATCTGTATGTCCTCCTTGGAGAGGTGTCTGTTCAAGTCCTTTGTCCATTTTTTAATTGGATTGTTTATAACAAACCTTTCTATCTTGACCCCTATTAACATACAGTTGAATATACTTGGAGAAGCACTAGTCCAACTATGCATCCAGAATGAAAAAGAATGTGCAGCTAGGGCAGTTGTGGTTAAGGCATGAGGTCAAGGAGAATTTCCTCATCCCTGAAGAGAAAGCACTTGATACAAGTGAGAAAAACAGAGGAAGCTGATAGTGGACTAAGGCCTGCAGGTGTAGTGGCTGGGAGAAGGACTCTGGGATGCTAAAAAATAGAAAATGCCCCTAAGGACCAATTCTCCTGTCAATGTGTACTCACCAGTCATGGATCTTGCTGAGTCTTTTGAAAAGCTATTGATCTCCCTCCAGGAAGCACCACAAGAAAGAGAACTCATCCCTTTTCACTGGCATGCTGTAGTTTCTGGAACTCAAAAGACAGCACCTCTTCCCTCTCTTTCCTTGCAGCCTGAAGGAGTAGAAACTTGAAGGTCTTGGAGTTAGGCCTGTATTAAAGGCTCAGCCTCTCCACCTTCCAGTTACATGGCCTCCAGGGAGTTATTTTACCTTCAGGCCTCAGTTGTCTGGTCTGTAAATCAGAATTAGCATAGCCTCCTCATCAGGCTGCAGTGAGGACTACAGGAGGCCCTGTTAGAAAGTCCTCACACAAGGCAGGTGCTCGGCATGTGGCAGCCCTTGTGATGACAATGTCGATGTACAAAGTCCTTCTAGAAATTGTCAGTTTAGAGGCTAAAGAGGAGGGAGGAGTTCTAAGAGGTTCTAAGGGGTAGCCCAGTTTAAGGTCAAAGCAGCATTGAAGTCTGGTTTCTGCATAAAATTGTAAGGAATCAGAGCTTCAGAATTGCTAGTTACCTAAAAGCTGTTCTCTCCTACCTGCCCACAATAGTTTCCCACTCCGGGGTTCATCAGTAATGCAATCCATCAATCAAAAAATATTTATTGAAGCCCTGGCTGGTGTAGCTCAGTGGATTGAGTGTGGGCTGCGAACCAAAGCATCGCAGGTTCAATTCCCAGTCAGGGCATATGCCTGGGTTGCAGGCCACGGCCCCCAGCAACCCCACATTGATGTTTCTCTCTCTCTCTCTCTCTCTCTCTTTCTCCCTCCCTTCCCTCTCTAAAAATAAATAAATAAAATCTTTTAAAAATATATTTATTGAGCTACTGCATAATTCCCAAAATTGTGGGGACTATGATTTAGTAAAAGTAATTTCCTATTTCAAATATTTGCTTCTTTCACCTGTCTGTGAAAAAATATAAAAATGACTAACATTGACTGAGTGCTTGCCATATATGAGGCATTGAATTAAGCTGCCTACAATATTATTTGTTTGTTTGTTTGTATGGTTGTTCAAGTACAATTGTCTCCATTTTCTCCCTACCACTTACCCCGACCCCACCCATCCCTACCTCCCACCCTCAATCCCACCCCCCTTTGGCTTTGTCCATGTGTCCTTTATACATGTTCCTTGATCATTTCTAATTGTCATAAAAATTGTGCAAAGTCAGAATTTTCATTCCTGCTTTACAAATAAGAGCAAGCTTAGTGAGGGTAATTAACTTGCCCCAAATCAATTAGCTGACTGAGCTGGGATTTTAATCAGACTATCCAACTCCAAAGCCTGTCATAAATTCATGGATCACGTTTATCTGTTTGGGCTTTGGCATGTCAAAGTACACCATCCCAGAGTGAAGAGTCCACTTTGACATTTAAAGAGCCCACCCATAGAATGTGATGGACAGATGTGCCCTAAATCATCAACTGTGTAATGAAATAGATTTAAACATGCCAATTCTCCTTTGACATCAAAGAAAAACACCCATTATTATCCAGGTATTTTCCTTCTCCCAGTCAACCTCTGACCTCTCTGCTGGAGATCTGAATTCTCCAGAGTTGATGGTGGACCCACCCATCCTCACAGGGCCTCAGCTGGAAAATCTCTCCTGTTAATGTAAGAACTTCAAGTTTGGTTTTTGGCTCCTTGAGACTCCAGAGTTGTTAGCACCATGTGCCAGAGTTGGTAGAAAACAGGGCATCTAGGAGGGCGAGACATAGTCAGCCAACCCCATTCAGCAGCGTGGCACAGTGGTTACGAGTGTAGGTTTTGGATTTCAGGCCCAGATCTGCCTCTTCCTTTCTGATGCCAGGCATGTTAATGTTACCCTGCCTCTAAACCCGTTTCCTCATCTGGAAAATGAGGATAATTACTACCTGCTCCTATGGTGGCTGTGGGGATTAAATGATATGACGACATGTGCAAAATGTGCAGCGTATGACTTGCACCAGTAAGAACCCAAAAAAAGTTAGTTGTTTAATCATGTTGTTAAAGTGTCAAGACAGAGATTGTATTTAAGTCTTCCCTGTGTTTTTCAAGTACCTCATTAGCTCATTGACATTCAGAATATCCATTATGTGCCACATACTGTTCGGGACATTGAGAGGCACAGAGATGAAGAAGGCACATCCGTCCCTTCAAGTGACTTCCATTCCAGTGTGAAGAACATACAGTGAAACTAGTCATTTTGATAGAATACAGCAAGTGACACAAAGGGGCTAACAGAGAGCCATGGGAACACAAACAGACATTCAGTGCCATGTGGGAGGTCCAGGTAAGCTTTCAGGAGGCAGTGCCTGAGTGATCTTCAATGAGAAGTCCAGACTGGTCAAAACTGAATGTAGAATGAGTATTCCTGGCCAGGGGGACAGATTACCAAAGGCACAGAAGCATCAAATAGCCAGATTTATACCAGAACCGCAACCACCTCACTGGTCACCTGGTTTGCTTCCTATGTCTTTGCCAAGAATGAAAGGGAATTTTTATTTTAAAATAAGCAAACATCTAAATATGTATTCATCCCTCAAATTCAGAATGGTTTCTGTTCAGCTCAGTTGTAATCAATATCACAGTCATGGGTCCTTTCCTAAAGGGAGAGGTGAATGAAATGACCTCTTGCTTCAGTGGGGTTTCTTAACACAAGCTCTATTGACTTTTAAGACTGGAGAATTCTTTGTGGTGGGGCCTTTTCTGTGCGCTGTAGGATGTTTAGTTGCAAACTAGGCCTCTACCTTCTAGGTGCCAGTAGCACTCCTCCAGCTGTGACAGCCAAAAATACCATCAGACATTGCTATATGTTTCCTAGGGGTTGTGGGGTTGCCCCCACTGAGAATCACTGCTTCATTGCCATCTAGAATCACCCTTCCCTGCCCCGTCTTCTCCAGGAGTTGAAAAAGCTGTCACCACTTGGTGATGTGGCCATGAATTCCAAGGGTATCAGATTGCTCCCACTGTATCTCTATCAGTTGTTGGGAGAACCACCCAGCCTTTACCTTCAGCCTAGGTAGAGGTGTTGGTGGTGATTATCTTGATTTTAGACTCAAAAAAGATGTGCATTAAGCAGTTTGCCTGCCAGAGGGGCTTGTGCAGAAGACAGATAAAATACGTGAAGAAGTGTTTTCAGAACTCTGAGTTTTTCTCAGTCATCCCAAGATTGTTGCAAAGTGTCCACATTTCTAGTCTTGGCTGCAGAGAGAGGATGTACCTGGGCTAAAGTGCTAAAAAGACAAAGAGAAGGGGTAGCTCAAATCCCAAAAGATAAGATTTATGATGATTGGCTAACAAAAACCCTATCCTGCCCTAGATAAAAAAGAGAAACGTCATATAGGTATTTACCTACAAATTACCCAAAACCTTATAAACAAACCTTGATTATCAACAGTCACGTCTGGATTATCCACAAACAGATTCTTATGAGAAACAATCCCCTGATTTTCTTAACTGAGCCTTTTGTGACTGTGCCACCATCACTGTTGATACTTGCTCTGGCCTGTAGTGTTGCCTGCATTCAAGAAGGAAATAACCCAACGTCTTAAAACACGTCTAAGTTTCCTCTGCACCAATCGATGGCTGAACCAGTGAGTCAACAAGCTCATAGAACAGGAAGGTGCTGTTTTTAGTGTTCTCCCCATCTGGGGGAGGGGGGCTTAAGGAGGAAGTAGGCAGAGAGGAATGAAAGGGGGTGGGTGTGGGGTGGAGGAATAGAAGTTGCGTCGTCTGTGTCATCACAGGAGGATGTACCACTCCACGCCCAAGGCAGAGAGATGTGGAACAAAGCAGAGAGAGCAAAAGAAATACTTGACCATTGACCAATGGCATCAATCCCAGTTCGGGGCCCAGGCATACAAGTCAGCACTATTCAACAACCTCTGTGAGTTTCCCCTACGGGAGGGGAAAAAAAGTATACCTTAGGGAATAGGACAAGAATGGACAACACAGCGCCAACTTGCTCCCTACTCAAAGAATGAAAAGTCAAGTACAAGAAAGCAAACCCAAGCCCAGCTACTCAAGATCACTTGAAAAGTCAGCATACAAAGAAACACTGAGGTGACAGGAAGAGAAGGAGCACTCAGAAGGTAAAGAAAGGAGCACTAGAGAAGGTAAAGTTCCCCAGAGATGTTTCAGCCTGAATGAGAAATGGTCAGGGCTGGACTGAGAACATCCAGTCAAGCATGAAATTAACGCCTTCGGTCTCAGGTTCTGGCTCCAAGCTCACCTGCCTGGCCATTCCTCCAGCATGCTAACGCATCCTAGAAATAACCCTCTCCACAGTGCCATTCCTCCTGAGCCAGGCTACCCCTGGCTATGCTCCCATTTGAGAAGCTGCCTGGATTACCCACTGCCACTAGAGGGCTACTTAGTGGGGGGAGGGGTAGACAGGGGCAGATGGGCCTTGGTTAGAAAGTACAGGGAAGAGCAGCAAGGCAAGAGTCCTGAGTATGTGCCTTGAGACCAATGGACAGTGTTCCAGGGAAGACTAGGCCTGTTCTGAGGTTCCCTGGGAACCCATGTAGAAACCCTTGACCTCTTAAGTATGGCATTCTGGAAAACCTGGACCAGGCTCTGCTACCTGGCTGACTGTCCTCTTCTCCCTTATTCTAAATGGTGGACTTCCTTGGAGCTCAGCCTGGGTACTCTTGTCTGCCCTTTCTGGGAGAACTCATCAGTTCCGTGGCTTTAGGAACCACCCTCATGATCCAAACACTGATGATGCCATGATGTCATGGCATCTCCAGCCATGACCAGCCTCCCTTATGAATGCACACTCACATCTCCAAATATAGTCTGGGTATCTCCATTCGGCTGTCTCTTGAGCAGCTCAAACTTGCCCAAAGCCAGGTCCTGAGTTCCTCCTCAGACCCATCCCACCTCCTCTCACCCCAGCAGATGGCATTGCCAGCCACCCACTTGCTCGTTCTGGGAAACTGGGCAGCCTGGTTAAACCTTCTCTCTCCTATACCCCCACCCTCAACATCCCATCCATTAACAAGTCTGACCTTTCTCCAATTCAGGCCCTGGTTTCTTTTCTTCATACATTTAATCACAACTTGAAGTTCTTTGTTTGTTATTGTTGCTGTTGGGCTCTCTCACTGAAATGAGAGCAGCAGGCAACATCTTATTTTTGCTTACCAGTCCATCTCCAACATTTAGCCCAGTGCCAGAGAGTGAACACTGAATGAACATTGGTTGAGGGAAGGAACTCATTAATAATGACTTCATCTAGGGCGACACAGCTATAACTGGCCTGGCACATTCCCACAGGAGCTGGGGCAGGCATTGAGTCTCTCCACTTACCTCTCCTTGTCCACAGAGGGATACCAGCCAGAGAAGGCATCTTTCTGCCCCAATATGAGGCAACAACTACTAAATCCCACCTCCTTCAAAGAGCCTTCCCAGAGATCAGGGTGAAACTGGCACTGAACTGCTCTACCAACCATGGACAGTGGGATTTCCACACGAATTTCATCTAGCCCCAGTTGCTGGTTTTCTTTGTTTATTTTACTGTCATTCCCCTTCTCTGAAGTAAATTCAGCCTTGGCCTAAGATAGAAGTATTGCTTCCTTGGCCTGACCTGGCCTGGCTAAGCATTTCTGCCCCATCGCCTGTGTGTTCTATAGGTCCCCAGATAACCAGCCATGCCAGGAGGGTAGCAGCACAGCCCCAGACACAGTGTGGGAAAGTGGAAGGAGCTCTGGACTTGGATACTTGGGTGAACCATGGGTTCACACACTCAGATGCTCTAAGACCCTAAGTGAGCCACTCCACCTTTCAGAGCCTCAGTCTGCTTGTTTGCAAATGAAGTTCTTGGCTTCTTTGTGCCTGAGTCCCTTCTAGCCACAACCTCACAGATAGTATTCCCATATCTAGCTAACACTGTCTCAGCGCTTCCTGGTGCAAGCCAGACACCAAGAGCTTCTGTGGCTGGTGCACACACCCAGGACCCAGAGTGCATGCAGACAGTGCTCAGGTGCAGGTTTTCTGGGGTGGTTAATAGTTGTTTACCAGGAAGTGGAGGAGGGGCCCTTTTTGGAATACACTGGGTTAAAAGTAGCTTACAGGCATTCTTTGCTACAAGACTTCTCAGAACTTCTAATATGGGCTCCAAAGAGGGAAGATTGAATGGACAGGAAACCCTTTCTTGCAATGCTCCCCAATGGACTGGGGTTCCATAGGTCAGACTCTGAGGTAGGTGATTCTCAGGAAATCCCTGCAGCACTGGGGTTCTAGCAGCTCACACTTTCTCAAATGCACTTTGAATGCTCTTTCAGGATGTCAGCTGGAGTGGGAACAGCACCAAGGAAAGAAACCCTCTGTCACCAATTCCCTCAGTAACTCAAGGTCCTCTTAGGTTCCCCCCAAATGAGAGAAAGCAAGAGAAGTCTGCATGGCTCAGCCTCCCCCCTAGAAATATGAGGCCCCACAGCCTCCTGGAGTGAGCCCCTGCCCTTCCCCCAGTGTTCATAGAATAAATGAACAACTGGATCTTGCCCATTTAGATCCCATGCACTGGGCAGTAGGGACTAACCACCTTGGTTTGGAGGAATCATACTCCAGCTGTTCTGAGCACACACAGCCCACCCTGGGAGAGGATGAGAGAAGACAGTCCAGGAGGGAGAAAGGTGTCCAGAGAGGACACTCACAGGCCTGGTGTGAAACACAATGCACTTCATTGGTGACAGAACAAATGGGTAGAGGGGCCTGTGCATTACACACATCAGAACTGTGGTGACCATTCCACCCAGGAGGGGACCACAAGTGTGACAGAAGGTGGTGGCTGCAGCCACCCCTGGACAATCACAAACACAGGCTGGAGCCAGAGAGAGCCTGAAATTCTCGTGACTGTGCTTGACCAGGAGGAACAAGAGGCCCTGGTCTCCTAGCCCCAAAGAGCAGCCCGGCGTGGGGTGGGGCGGGGTGAGGAGTGGCACTGAGGGTGTTGCTGATGTCTGTCAGAGGGGAGGAGCAGATGGGGCCTGGAAGCGCTGGGGTGGTGACCATGCCCTTATACCTTATTTATTTGGAGCAGCGCTGGAAAGACTGGGAGAACTTGACACTGTCACCTGGTTGTTGCCTGAGCTGAAGCCCCCACCACTGGTCCCACAGCCAGCCCTGGAACCAGAGCCCAAGCTGCTGCCACCTCTGAAGCCACTGCCTCCCCTGAATCCACTGCCACCTCCAAAGTCACTGACTCTGCCGAATCCACTGCCTGCTCCCCCTGACACACTGAAGCCACAGCCAAAATCGCCTAAGACAACAGGTGAGAGACTTGAGCAAAGAGTCAGACAAGCAGGACTTGGGCATGTCTGGGTCCAGATAGAAGACCACTGCCTTTCCTACTCGCACGCTCATAAAGATATGCTTATTGGCCCTGAGCATCTTCACAGACCCTATAATGCTGCCTCAGCCCAACCCCGCTCAGCCTGGCCATCCCGAATTCATCCTAAACACTGCGTCTAAATGTCAAACTCAAAGTTCCCAGCCTAGAAATAGGGGCCCAGTCAGAGCTTCATCACCTTGTCCATAAAGGAGACAAATTTGTTGTTGAGGGTCTTTATCTACTCCCGCTCCTGGGCCTTGACTTGCCCGATCTGGGGGTCAATCTCCACACTGAGGGGATACAGCAGACCCTAGTTGACAGTCAATTCCTGGATTCCCCCAGAGAAGCCACCAGGGCCGAAGCCACCAGGCCCACCAAAGGTACCTACACTACCAAAACCACCAGCTCCACCAAAGCCACCAGCCCCTCCAAAGCCTCTAGCCCTTCCAAAGCCACTTCTCAATCTTCTGCCACCACCAAAGCCACCACCAAAGCCACTACCACAGCTGCTTAGACCCTCCCCTCAAACCACCAGCCCAAAAACCACCTGCCACGCTGATGGAGATGCTCTTGTTGCCACCCAGGTTGTAGAGGCTGCGACTGCCAAAGCCACCTGCCCCACTCCGGAACCCACAGGCTCCTCCACTGGCGGACTACACAGCTCATCCTGCTGCTGCCGGAGACCAAAGCAGAGTGGCCGGAGAAGCCCTGGCTCCTGCCACTGAAGGATTTCTTGCAGACTTGTCTCTTCATTGGGAGAGAGGTGAGGGAAGAATGCAAGAGTGAAGTGGGGAAACCTAGAGTCAGAGGAAGAATGAAGGAAATCAAAGACCTCTGCAGAATAAATCCCTTTGTAAACATCTGGGAGGTTGCTGGACTCAAATGAAGGAGAGAAAATTAATCCCACATAGTCATGGGCTGGGTTTGCCTCCAAGGCAGTAAATTCATTCCAGGCTGCTAAACACTCCTAGAAAATAACCCAAAATGGTAAAAGTGCTAAGGTGGCAGGCTTACCCAGCAGGGGGTGGTGCCTGGTATTGCCTATGCTTGTGCATGGCTACCTTCTAACTTTGTCTGACAGGGCCCAGGAGGCACGCTCATCCATATCAGGCGCCTTTGGTCCTACCAGCGCTGAGCTCAGCTCTGGAAAGGACAGCATGGCAGGTGGGTTGGAGAGGTTCTGCTTGTCTGGATGGTAGACATTGAAGCCCAGCTAAGGACTCACGGAAAATATCTCAACAGAATAGGTGATACATTTCACCCCACTATCAGCACATGGTCATTGAGAGCCCACTGTGTGCCCAGCTCTGTGCTGGATTTAGGGATGAAGTGGTAACCTCTCCTCCTCTCTTCCTGGAAACAAAGCCCAGGGCCATCACAAATCTGCCTTCTGATTCCCCCTCTATTCCAAGCTATAGTTTGGGAGGCAGTGGCATTTGGGTTGGCAATTGCCTTTTAAGAAAAAAGGCAGGTAAATTCCTACATGCTTAAATGAGACATTAGCAAAATTCAATAGCAAAATGTGTATTTGTTTGTTCATTGTTTTGAAAACTTCCCAGAAAAACTATACACTATTCCACATCTTGGGATCTCTAAGGTTTCCATTCTTACTCCCCCCCATTTTTGGCTCTTCTCTGGTTTCAGTCCAAGTCCTAGGGAACTGGAAATCCAAACATCAATTCTACCACCACTTCAACAAATTTTCCAGGTGGACCAACTCATACCAGGGACTGGAGACTCAGGCATGAATAAGACATGTGGGGCCCCCATGGGACCCACCATTCTCTGGTGGAGGGCCCAGGCTCCTGGGAGGTCTGTGGCTCAGTCTCCAGACCCGCCCACCAGCCTCTGGAAACCAAACCTGACAAAGCCTGCAGCACTGCACAGGTGTCTGACTCTGAAAGCCTGAGAATCTGCCAGCCTGTTGTTTTCAAAGGCTTAGAGACTGGGCTTAGCTTGTACAAGAGGAAAGCCTTCCTGTGTAGCTCTGGCACCTGCCAAAGGTATCCTCTCATCTCTCCAGGACAGGCCATTTTCCATTCTGTCTGCTGCACTTTAGGCCCTGCCAAGGGTGTGGTCTGTGTGTCCTTAGCAGGAGCATCCTCAGAATGGGCAGAAAAGAAGAAAGAACAGGGGATTCTGTAATGCTCACCAGGAAAAGCTGGAGATGGCCCAAGTGCGGAAGAAGTGAAGTGTTCTTCAATGACCTGGTTCACCCACCTTGTCCTTCTCTCCCCCATCTGTTACCCTGAGGCTATGCAACATGCTAGGCCCTTCCCAGAATAAAGCCATAAACTTTCCCAGAGTTTATGTTCTTGTTAATATACTAGATCCCTTAATTCTTAGCACCTTTGCCAATAATAGATGCTATGCCAATGATAGATGCTCTTAAAGATTGGTTGAGTGAATCAATCGATCAATTGATGAACTAGTGAATGAATTGCACCTTTATACTGGATAACAACCAAATAAAACTGGTCAAAAGCTTGTTCAAATCCCATTATATCTGGTAGGCCAAGCTAACTGACATTATCTTAACATGAGGAACCCAGACCTTTCAAATTTGGGGTTCAGGCTTAAGAAAATGTACATGGAAAATGAGCATCACCTCCTCCCCAGTGGGAAAAATGTGGTAGAATCACGGCATCAAGAAGCCTTCAATCACAGAATCAACTTGGAGCTGACTGGGCATCCAAGGTCACATATTCTGCCCCCTGCCCAGGGCTGGGGTTCCCTCTCTGGCATGTCTGACTTACAGCTTTCATCTTCCACAACTGCTGCCCAGGCCTTAATGGCATTGAAATTAGCCCAAGGCCCAGAGGGTGACCACACAGTCTTTGCTCCCTCAGAGGAACTAGAGTTTAAAGAATGAACAAAACCCAGAGCCGGACCAGCCCCTCCCCGTGACTAACCAAAGCTATTTAAATTTTCTGTGCATCAGTATCATTGACCATTGAAGATAATCCATCATCTCTGCCCCTCTGGATCTCCCAGGAATATAGCTGGATGAATGAAATCTCTGTCAAGTATTTGAATAAACATATCACAAAATATAGCTATATTTTTCTTTTAATATTTAGGAGCATGCACTTTAAAGCCAAATAGACCTGTTTTTTAATTAATTTGTTTTTAATTAAGGTATAATTGACATGCATAATATTAGCTTTAGTTGTACATAGACCCAGTTTTTAAATCTCAACTTTGTCACTACACGGCCTCAGTTTCCTTATCTATAAAATTAAGTCAAGTACAGTACCTCTCTCACTGAGTCATTGTCATGCCTAGATAGGATCTAGCACACTGTAAGTATTCCATCAGTGTCCACTATTATTTTTAACTATTTTTGTTTGCAAGTTACACAGAGAATTTCAACTTTCATACCTGTCAAAAGAATCCATCCAATAAAATAATACTTCCACTTTATCCAGTGAGGCCCACAGGGAAGTCTTCATGAAGAAGAGATTTGAGCTCAGACTTTCAAGGAGGGCAGGTTTGGATAGACAGGAGGAAAGGCATGTCAGCCCGGGTGGTCATGAGCCAAGGCTCCACACTGAAAACAAGCACAGGTGGATTTGGGAAGTGAAGACTGTAGGAGACTTTTGTCACTAGTAGCTACACAACATCTTTTTAAAATATTTTTATTGATTATGCTAGTACAATTGTCCCAGTTTTCCGCTTTTGCCCCCATCTACCTGGTTCCCTGCCCCCCTTAGTTCATGTCCATGGGTCACCCATATAAGTTACTTGACCACTCCATTTCCATACTGTTCTTAACATTGCCCTGTCTATTCTGTAAGTACCAATTTGTACTTCTTAATCCCTGTACCTTCCTTCCACTATTCTCCCCATTCCCCCTCCCACTTAATAACCCTCCAAATGATCTCCATATTTATGATTTTGTTCCTGTTCTGGTTGCTTGCTTTAGTTTGTTTGTTTTTGTTTGTTTTTTTTTTAGATTCAGTTGTCGATAGTTGTGAATGTGTTGCCATATTAATGCTCATTGTTTTGATCTTCTTCTCTTTCTTAAATAAGTCCCTTTAACATGAAGTCCTTTAGCTTTACCTTGTCTGGGACACACTTTATCTGCCCTTCCATTCTAAATGATAGCTTTGCTGAGTAGAGTAATCTAGGTTGTAGATCCTTGCTTTTCATCACTTTGAATACTTCTTGCCAGTCCCTTCTAGCACGCAAAGTTTCCTTTGAGAAACCAGCTGACGGTCTTACAGGAACACCTCTGTAGGTTCCTCTCTGCTTTTCTCTGGCTGCTTTTAAGATTCTCTCTTTACCTTTAACCTTTGGCGTTTTAATTATGATGTGTCTTGGTATGGTCCTCTTTGTGTCCATGTTGTTTGGGACTCTCTGTGATTCCTGGACTTGTATGTCTGTTTCCTTCACCAAATTAGGGAAGTTTTCCTCTATTATTTTTTCAAATAAGTGTTCAATTTCTTGCTCTTTCTCTTGTCCTTCCAGCACCCCTATGATTCAAATGTTGATACATTTGAAGTTGTCCCAGAGGCTCCTTAGCCTATCCTTGATATTTTGGATTCTTTTTTCTTCTGGCTGTTCTCATTGAATGCTCTTTTTCTTCCTTATGTTCCAAATCATTCCCTTAATTCGTGGCTTCATCAACTCTACTATTGATATCCTGTAAATTTTTTCTTATTTCACTTAATGTAAACTTAATTTTTGCCTGGGCCTTTTTTATGCTGTTGAAGTACCCAGTGAGTCCCTTGAGCATCCTGATAATCTGCATTTGGAACTCTATCTGATAGATTGCTTATCTCCATTTTGTTTAGTTCTTTTTCTGGAGTTTTGTTCTGTTCTTTCTTTCAGGCCATATTTCTTTGTCTCCTCATTTTGGCAGCCTCTCTGTATTTGCTTCTGTGTATTAGGTACAGCTACTTTGACTCCCTGTCTTAGCAGCATAACCAATCGTAGAAAAAGCACACCTGTAAGTTGGATGGGGTTGAGCCTTAGGTAATTGCCAGGGCGGGGCAATCCCTGTGAACCAGGTTGATGGAGTCCAGTTATGGTGTTGCTGCTCTGTGGCTCTGTGTGGGAGAGGGCTCAGAAAGTGGACAATGCTGCTGCCTGGCTTTTGGAGTTTTGCTGGGAAGGAAGCTGTCCCCCAGCACTTGACCTGATGCCAGACACCTTAATTTCTCCCCATATGCCACTAGTGTCTTTCCAGCTGCTGCCCCAGTGCTAGAGCCCAGAGGGAGCACAAGCCCTTTAAGAGGAGACTCCTGAGAATCCCAGTTTCTTCCACCACCCCAACCCTCACTAGTTTTCACAGCCAGAAGTTATGGGGACTTATCTTCCTGGCACTGGAACCCTGGGCTGGATGGTCTGATATGGGGCTGGGATCTCTCGCTCCCAAGGTATCCCTCCCAATTTTTATTCACCACATGTGGGCATGGGACCAGTTTGTTCCATATTTCCATATCTCTGCCCCTCCTACCCATCTGGATGAATGGGATTTCTTTAATAACTTGTTGGTCAGTCTTCCATAACAGCTCAATTTTCTGATGATTCTGGGTGATAATTGTTTTGTAGTTTAGTCATAATTTTTGCTGTGGTTGTGCATGGAGGCAAGCTGTATTTACCTATGCCTCCAACTTAACCAGAAGTCTCTACACAACATCTTTGAATACCCTTCCTACAGTTTGTTCATTTCACACATTGTGATCCCCACCTTCTTGGGGTAAAATCTAGAAAGCATGTTCCAGAAAATGTTCTCCAGATTAAATACAAAAAGTTGCTTATCCTAGTCTCCAGTACACATGGTTTCCAGGACTCTTCACTCTATTTTCTTAAGGTGCCTCTTAAAAATCATGGTGCCTAATTAAGATATAATATTTGGAAGTGTGTAATGTACACCAAAACTAGTAGGGGGACCCTTACTGTCTGTGATGTGGATTCTGCTTCTTTCAGTGCAGGCTAAGACTCTATCTCCTTCTGTAACTTGGCTCATATCGATCCTGCTTGCAGGGCAAGACATGGGCTTTACCCATGTAAGTCAGGCAGTCCTGGGTTTGAATCCTGCCTCTGCCTCTAACTTGTGGGATCTTGGGCCACTTTCCTCATCTGTGAAATAAAAATAATGGCAGATTAACCTTCCATAGCTATTGTGAGAATTGAATTAAATAATGTATGGCAAACACTGAGAATGGTACCTAGATATAGTTAGTACTCAGGAAATATTTGTCATTTTGTGTCACTTTGGGATTTACCTCTGTCTTAAGATGAGAATAAGGCCTCTTCTGTTGCTCTGGACACATCACAGTTTAATTCAATGAATTAATTCTCCTGTGACTACCTGTCTGATGGTGGATAAAAGGTGTAATGGAGTCTATGATGGCAAGATATCTTCAGACCAAAAAACAAAGCAGACAACTCCACAGACTATCACAGAGTTTACTACAGGGCAATTTACCTATGGGAAGATTGGGTCAGAGTAGGAAAGACAACCAGGCATTCTGTGCAGGTTATTCTCCACTAACAGACCCCTGTTGGAGTCCTTTTCTATGGTATAACTTGGGCACTAATAGTTGACAAGTCGAAGGGACAAAAAGTTCTGTAGCACCTGGGCCATACTTCCTGGTGATCTTAGGATAGATGATCACTTATAATCAATACTATCACCAGTTTCATTTAGCTCAGTTGTCATGCCATTCTGGCCATTTCTAACAAAAATACTTACTGCTACATCTTAAGGAACACAGGTAATCATCAGCCAGAAGGCTTTCATATGCTTGCTCGGGACAGAGAAGTTGGTCGAAGGTCATGACATGAAACTGGAAAATGAAATGAAATTGGACACAGAGATGGAGTTGGTTTTGTTCCGTCTGCATCTATACATGACCCAAGCACCCATTTTCTTCATAATATTCTTGACTTAATGTCCTGCTTCTTCCACAGATTCAACACATCAGCCTTGATCAGCCTGCTCTGGTTCTCTCTATTCATGCAATGAACACTTATTGAGCACTTGCTGTTTACCAAGCACTGTTCTAGGCATGAGGAATGCAGTGAGGTACACCACAGATGAAGTCTCTGTTCTCCTGGAGCTAACATACCAGTGGGAAAAAGACGATAAAGAAAGAAGTACATGTTATGTCGGGCAGTAAAAGGTGCTATGAAATAGATGTAGCAGGAAAAGGGGGTAGACATGATGAGGGGTGCTATTTCATAGAGGGTGGCCTATGTGGACCTGAGTAGACATCTGAATGCAGTGGAGGAGCAAGGCATGCAGACATCTGAGGACAGGGTGTCCTGGCTGAGGAAACCACAAGTGCAAAGGCGCCGAGGCAGGAGTGTGAGGAGTGTTTGAGGGCCAGGACGGCTGGAACAGGTGAGGATGGAGAACAGGCATCAGAGAGATGAGGGCTGAGGCAGCTGGGAGGCAAGCCAAGTAAGGCTCTGAGACGCTGAATAAGGTTGGTTTTTACTCCGAGAGACAAAGCCCTTGAAGGGTTTCAGCAAAGGTGAGACATGAGCTGACGTTTCAAAGGATAAGTCTGGAGACAAAGTTTGTGCCCAGCTTCATACAAGCAAGACACGGGATGCAGAAATGTCCACTCAAGTCTTGTTTCCCCAAAAGGAAAGGAGAATGAGGTTCAGCATCCTAAGGCTGTATGGGAGAGTCCAACCCACCAAAAAGGGAAAACAGGCCCTGGTTTTTCCTCATGCAGCAAATCTCAATCACAGTCCTGGATCCTAAACAGTGTTCTGAGCCCAGGAGTAAAGCCTCTGCGTGCTCAACCACAATGCAAGTACCTGCACTGAAGTGTCGGCCGGAGCGCTGTCCACAGGGACACTGCGCTCCAGAAAGCCCCAGTGTTCTTGCCTGTCTGCTTTGTGGGCCTTTGCTAAAGAAACATCTAATGGAGCTGTCTCCCAGCAAGTCTCTTTCTCTCCTTCTGCACTATGGGACTCACTGAACCTTTATGTAGAAAGGCCTGATAACCAACTAATTGTCCTGGCTTGGGTGGGGTGGGGTGGGGTGGGGCCGGGTCGGAAACAGGGGAATGGATACTGAATAAGCTACTGAAATGCTGAGCCCCCATTCAGACTCTCTGTGGGACCCCTTCTTTCCCACAGCTGAGCTCTGGCACCTCACCCTCTTGCCTGGCACACAGCTCCCGGGAGCCCAGGCCAGTGTCCACCAGCCTGTGGCCCACAGACAGGGTCAGGGATGCTTTGCTTCTGCTGCCCAGTCTGCGTGAACTTTCCTGACAAGTACTGGAAAGTAGAATGTTATTTATTTTTATGTTTTGTATATTTTGCCGTGGTCTGCTGATTCTGTTTCACTGAGAGCAACACTTACTTCAACGGTCAGTTTAATACTGTACACTGGATAATTTTTTAAAAGAACATTTTTAAAAGTTTCTTGATCCTCAGACATCTGTACATTTATTTTCATATGAACTGTTTTTTTTTATAAAGTACATTCTTAAAATTAAAAATAAAATAAAAGGCTGAGCCTGGTTGCTATGTGGAGGGCAGATCCTAGGAGTAGAGGGAGAGTGTGTGGAGACCACTCCACCTTCCTCACCTTCCAGGATGAAAACTTGCTTTCTGTTTGAAACCGCTCACTCCTACTTCCGGCTGTAACAATAAGGAACAGCAGCCACAGGGCAATACAGAGAAGATAAACTAGACAATAAAACTGAAGGTGAGGCTCACCCCGAGGAAGCCTTTATGTACAGAAGATCCTCTATAGATAGGAGCTCACCCCGCAGATGTGCTGAGTCATGTTTGTGTAGATGTGCTGAGTCCTGTTTGTCTGACCTGCCTCTCAACCCAGAGGCTGTAGCAGCACAAAGCATCTGGGAGATTTAATTACAGGAAGTCATTAAATAAATTACTTGAAACAAAAGATAAGAGAGGAGAAGGAACCAATTAAGTGATCATTTAACCTGGGGAAGAAAAAGTGAAGAGGAAATTCAAATTTAGGTTGCCGTGCAGTGATCTGAAAAGCACAGATCTCACTCCCTCCACTGGAGAATCTGAGGGACTCCACTTGGACCTAAAGCTGAGACTGTGATCATGACCATGAGATGTAAGGTGACCACGAGATACCATGTAAGCAACCTGGGGAGATTTAGAAATAGCAAGGCTCAGCCCCTGGCCTACGGAAGGTACGCAACAAATATTGAAGGAATGAATATCATTGTGAAGGAGATGATGGCACCAGGAGACAAAGGAACGACAACACACCTCTTAGTACCTGAGAGCACTTCTCAGAGTGAACAGGAGTGGGAAAGCAGGTGGAGCAGTTGCAAGGCTCAGCATTACAGCTCCGTGGAAGGGGAGAGAGGTGCAGGGGCAAGTTCCCAGACATGAGTCCAAAGCCCATCATGGCCCTAAAGGCCACACCCTGAAAGCAGGCGGCCCAGAGTCCCCGCTTCATCTCTTTCAGAGCGTGTTCTCTCACACATGCCTCATCGTGAGCTTATGCGGCCTTGGAACACAAAGCCCAAGCCCCAAATGAATTGGACCAAATGATCCAGGCAATAGTCCTCCAAGTCTGGCCTCAACCTACCTCTCCAGCCTCCCCTCCCAACACTCCCTGCCCTTAGTCTTGAGGGTTGCTAAGTTGCTTTGGGTTCAGAGACACACTGCACTGAGCTATACCTTCCCGTCTTTACTCTGGCATGCTTGCTGCCTAGAACACCCTTCTCTGCTGCACCTCTGCACCCCTGCACCCCTCGCTTCAACTCCAAGTCCTCACCCCTTTCACCTGGCTGACTCTCCAGGCTTCAAGATTTATCTGAGGTGTCACCTCCTCCACGGAGACTTCTTTGAACCTCTAGGCAAAAGTAAGTTCTTCTCCCCTGGTCTTCCAGAACTTCAGTGTTTACATCTACTATCACTCTAACACCCTCCTAAAAATGTGGAAAATCTGTATTTAATGTCTGTCTCCCTGAAACTCCCCATTTTCATGCACACATATTCACATTGAATGATATTCTTCTCAAGGGTGAGGATTCTTGTGTGATACTTGTCCAGCTGAAGCTCTTAGTGAATTTGCAGACAGAGGAGCTCCTAGTCTGATGAAAGAAATACTGTAGCCCCTAAGGACTCTGCACAGGGAAGGGAATGTGATGAGAATGAGGTCTGAGAAGGGCTAAGGTGACAGAGCCGCAGGGTGAGCCAATAGAGTGGAGTCTCTCCAGGAGGCTTTCTGCTAAAAAGGACTTCCTCTTGGAGGAGATTAGAATCCTGCTCCCAATAATATTGAATGCAAACTGCAATTGAAAAATAAAAATAAAATAGAAACTTGCTCTCTGTCAGATCACTTGCCCTTATCTGTAACACCCAGGCCTACCTGCCCTTCAAGGCCCCCACTTAAATACCACCTCCTGCATGAAGCCTTCTGTGATTGCCAACCTGCTCACTCACTCAAAATGAGAAGTAATTTCATCCTCCTCTGGATTCCCATACCCATTGTTTGTAACCCCCCCCCCAGAGCATTTATCTGGTTTCCAAGTTATTATGTGCATGTTCTTATCCAGACATTATCATCTATATGAATACTACTTGTAAGCAGAGTCTAATTCTTATTAGAACATTGCCTAGAACAGACTGGGCACCAAATAAACAGCTGGTCATTTTTCAACCAACACTTGGGGGTTTGTTTATTTGTTTGTTTTTTTATTATATTTTTTCCATTACCATTTATCCCCTTTATACCCCTCTCTGGCCCACCCCCACAATCACCACACTGTTGTCCATATTCAACCAACGTTTGTTCAGTGTCAATGCGTCAAGCACAATGGCCCTGAAACATCAAAGTGAATAAAGCATGGTCCCTGACCTTAAAGAATCCAAAGGCTAATGAATGGGTGGGTAGATGGAAAGATGGTTGATAGGTGTCTGGCCAAAGGCAATGAAACTTTCCTCCACAAAACCTCTTCCTCGCTCATCTAGTCTCTCCTTAACCTTCTCCTTTGAATTCTTGAGGATCAAATTCACACTTTAATTAATAAAACTACAGATACAGAACAATTTTACCTTAAGTCAACCAAGAAACCATGAGGAACAATGAGCTTGAGTCCTTGGGCTTCCACCACCAAAAAGGCCCTACACTCTCAGTCTTCTTCCCCTGGGATAAGACACAACTGTTCAGTCCCTGCCTTCAACACAGCAAAGAGATGGAGTATAGGCTCAGATGGCCCCTTCCCTTTGTCCTGGGCTGGCCCACTGGTACCATGCCTTGAGGGGTCACAGGGGCACAGCTCCCTCAGTTATTTCCCCAGGTAGCTGTCACACTCAACCTTGACCATCCACCCAAGATATAATAGGAGACATGCCTTATTAAAAGGTCTTAGAATCCAAAGCCTGGATCCCAACAGTAAGCTAAACCAAAACCCCACAATAGGACACCACTAATAAACTCTTCTGGTTTTACTAGGAACAAGGAAGGGAGACCTCAGAAGTGCTTGTAAAAATTTGCTGAAACTGAGATTTGACCCAGAGCAGAGGGTTTTGGTAAAGGCAGAGGGATCCATGCAAATGTGGTCATGTTTGGGAGCCAGGAGCCTGAGCCAAACCAAGGGTGATGTTGCAGCCAGGACTAGAAGCCAAGAGCTTGCAGAGCAGGGATCAGGGCTGATGAACCAAGTAAACTGAGTTAAAGATTTCCCAGCCCACAGTCAGGCCATTATGATGTGAGAAATGATTTCAGTGTACCTCGAGGTAAAGCACTGGGTGGGAGGGGCTGCCTCCCACGGAGCAGGTAATGCAGCCTGTGTCTCTGGCATTCCCCTGGACACGGAATGCTGGCCAGGTTCAAGGTAAGGGATCTGAGGGAAGGGTGTCATCAACTGTCTCAGAAGTGGACTTTCTCCCCAAATAATTCCCTTTCATTAACCAGCCAGCTTCAAACCTATGGCTCATGGCCAGGATCCACTGCCTTGGACTGCTCTGGAAATAGAGGATGATATGAATGTTTCTCTCTTTTTTGTAAAACAGGAATCTTCTTATATAAATAAAATACCAAACACTCACATAGGCACTTGCCTTACAAATACGAAACCTGAAGACCCAGCAGTGCCACTCAGATGGTTGTTCCCAAACTTCGTTTGCTCAGAGGTCGTGAGTAATATGTTAGCCTGCCCCGAAACCCCCACCTACCACCACCACCCCTGACTTCTCAGTGTGGCCCATGGCAACCAGCAGCTTCCTGGTGACTGAACTGGAGAAGCTCCTCCCTTTCCTCCAACCCTTGACTGCTCTCAGGCACACCAGAAACTCAGAAAAGAGCCATCCCATGATTTTCTCAGGGGAGGGGCTCAGTGATAGGAAGAACTCAGACACTTCCTGTCCTGACAATTGGGGTGAGTTCCTGAGACAATGGGGAGGTTAGGGTGGGGCTTGTGAAGGACCAAAGAGTCCTGCCTAGGGAGTGGCTGCTCCTGGCACAAGGCCTCAACCCAAGGAAACCAAGGCCTCCAGATTAACCCTTTGCTGTTCCACCCCTGCTGCCCCAGCTGACCCCCAGGTCTGTGTGAAGGCCCCATGAGCAAGGACTGACCTTGGGCAAACCGTGTGCCTTCTGTGTGCACACAGTCAGGGCCCCATGGGCACTGCACTGGAGGGATCGGAGTCTGAGTGAACGCCCTTGGGTGGACAAGGAAATGAGTGTTTCCTGTATCTGCAGTAAGAGAGATTTAGGTCAGATGGCACGTGGGGAGCTGTGCAGTCTTTCTCTGGAGACAGAGAGGTTATGCTGCTGCAGGTATCCTGGAATTGGTCCAGTATAGAAACAGTATCTCTATCTGTCCTCACCCTCATTCCACCTCCCCCCAACCAGACTCTCCAGGGCCGGCCCAAATCAGGCAGCTTCACCCTCTACTTCTCCAGAAGACCTTCCTTGCCTCCCTGACTCATGCACGGCCCAGGCACTCCTGCCACTCCCCACTCCCCGAGACACAGCCACCTGAGAGCTGGGGAAGTGGGCACAGCACGAAAGCTCTGTGAAGGGCACACGCTTTCACTCCTCCATCCAACAGTCATGACCTTGTTGATTCTTAGACAAGTTCCTGAAAGCCTTGCTGCTCCGGTGCGATTGAGCTGCATGCCTGGAGTTTCCTAAATAGGGGGCCTTGCTAGACTTTGAGTACAAATGCTAACCACTTACTCGATATTCAGTGGAGACCCCTGACTGCCTTTCTTCATGCCCATCCTACACCCACACTTCCAGACATGGACCCTTCCCCTCCAGGTTCAGCACTGAGATGGCCTGGCCCTGGCTGCCTACAATGGTTGATGGTTGTTTTCAGTTTGAGCCTCTGTTTGGAGGCAGCCTTCAGACTCCACACCTCTCCCTCACTACTCCAGGCATCTCAGAAGGAGAGACCTGTGAAATCTGCTGATGGCCTTGATCTATCCAGACAGAGCCCACAGACCCCAGCCTCCTTCACTTTCACCCGAATTCTGGAGACTTGTTCCCAGAGAACAAGAACAATTGCTCAGAGTGAATGACAAGAGTGTTTTATTGAAAATTCACCCAAAGATGGATAGAGGGAAAGAGAAGAGTTGGGTGGGACACTGAGTGGTTCTTGTCCTGACCTTGCAGGGCCAGTAGCTGCCAAGGAATGGAGAATGAGCTGGTCCTGATGTAGAGGGATATCCAGGATCTGGTAGGAGAGGGCACTGAGCTGAGAGGGGACATATGTGACCCTGATGACTCTGGAGATGAAGCTTCTGGTTGTGTTTTCCTCTGTCCTTGGTGGGTGAATAGTCAGCTGACAGCCCTCCCATTCCAGGTGAGTCGCCAAGCCCAAACTGAGAAGAAACTACCAAACTCCAAAAGGGCAGAGAGTCCACACCCCAGCACTGAGGTGACACTGGTAAGATGAGCCCCAGAAAGGTAGGTTGGAGGCAGAGGTGAAAAAAGAACAGAGACACCAAGACTGGGCCCAGCGGGGCTCGGAGGCCACAAGGAGCTCATCTCCTCTATCGGTGAGATCTCTTGGTCAGGGTGGTGGTAGAGACGACCTTGCTGCCAGACGCACCAAAGCCATAGCCACCTCCAGAGCCACAGCCAAAGCCACCTCCCAGGCCAAACCCGGAACCGCTTCCTAATCCTCCCACGACGCCTCCTGCACTGGCGGCACCACCAACCACAGCTGTGGGAGAGAGGCAGAGGACATGGTTACTCTAACAGTGCCAGCAACCAGGAGTCACAGCTCAAACCAGGGTGAAGAAACAAATTACCACGGCAGGGACAGAAGGTACTTACAGATGCTCACGGCATTCTGGCATTCTCCAGACATTCTGTGGGGGAGACAAAAAGCAGTGAGCCACAGCAGAGCCCAGAACCACACTTCATTCAGTAAGCAGGTGTCAAGCATCTTTCCCATCTTTAAGCAGACATATTTAAGGCCTACATACAAACCTGTTATCTAAAACTGTGCTTGTTTGTGATGCACCAGAACGGCATTAAAGCAACTGGCCCCAAAAAAGGACCCTGGACCTGCCATGGCCCCCAACCTCTCCATTCCTCATGTCTCTGCCCTGCTTTCTCCCCCTCACCGGCACTCCTCGCCCTCCAGCAGCTTGCGGTAGGTGGCGATCTCGATGTCCAGAGCCAGCTTCACGCTCATGAGCTCCTGGTACTCGCGCAGCATCCGGGCCAGCTCCTCCTTGGCCTTCTTCAGAGCAGCCTCCAGCTCTGTGCGCTTGCTGTAGGCGTCTTTCAGGGCCAGCTCCCCACGCTGCTCCGCATCAGCCACGGAGGCCTGCAGAGTCTGGCACTGTAGACAAGGGCAGGGGACAGACAACCATCAGTGTCCGGCTGTCAAGACCTCTACATCTGTCCCCTCTCCTGTTTGCTTGGGATAAGATGTCAGAGTTCTGTCTGTCCTTCTCCCTACCTTCCCTGATTCCTATGCATTTCATTCAGTCTGGCCAGAGCCCACCAATGCCCCTACCAGACTGATTAGGTGAAGAGCCAAAACCAGTGACAGAGAGCCAAGAAACCTCAGTTACTGGGGTGGCATGTCATGCGAACTAGGATATTACTGAAAAGATCTGGGTAAGCCTATGATAAAAGCTACAGCTCCCCTGCAGAAAAGCTCGGGACCCCTGGCCTGGGGCCTTATCTGCACATCCACTGTGGAGACATTCTGCCTGAGGGCCCTGGCCCTGGCCCTGGCCTGCAGCTGGAAGGAGATGACACTTACCTGCTTCTTGACATTCTCGATCTCGGCCCGCAGCCTCTGGATCATTCTGTTGAGCTCGGAAATCTCACTCTTGGTGCTCTTCAGGTTGTCACCGTATTGGTCAGCTGAGGTCTGGAGCTGCTGGAACTAAGGCCCAAGAGACACAGGAAACCAGGAGTCAGAGGTCTCTGTGTAGGCTCTATTCTCAAGTCAACTCAGCAAGAGTAGCTACAGGCGGCAGGGATAATACAAAATGTCACATAACTTCAAATGAGACCTCAAGGAATCGGTCCATGTCTGACTTCTCTTGGGCTTCAGCTAATAATCACCTGCTCGCAGACATCAAAGCAAAGCCCCGAAAGTCACTCCCAGCTCCGGAGAAGCCTCAGAACCCACCTTGGTCTGGTACAGGGCCTCGGCCTCAGCCTTGCTCTTCAGGGCGATCTCCTCGTACTGGGCGCGGACCTCAGCGATGATGCTGTCCAGGTCCAGGTTGCGGTTGTTGTCCATGGACAGGACCACGGATGTGTCGCTGACATGGCTCTGCATCTGGGACAGTTCCTGCAGGGAAAATGTCTCCCGTCAGGCCTCCTGGAGAGTCTTCTCTAATCTCTGACACCAGAAATCTGCTATCATCGTAGGCCATGTCCCAGTGTAAATTTCTATGTAGAAGGCAAGCTGTGGGTGACATCTCCAGACAGAAAAGCAATATTTGTAGTCTTTTCTGCTCCTTGGGAACTATCAGCCACTCCATGCCAGTGGGTATCAGTTCATTGGATGGAAAGAAATGGAGCAGATCCATTTCACTAGAGAAACGCTAAGTAGTAATCAATTCTATCCCATGCAGTCTTTAGATCTAATCACCTCTTCTAAGACAACATCTGGTCTGAGAGCCTCTCACGTCAACCCTGTCTATCCATGATCTCACTGAGAGCCCCCTGCCCCGAAGTAAAGGAGTCAGAGTCCTTTCAAAGAATTGTGAACTCCAACCAGCAGCCTCAGAGATGGAGGATTCCCTTCCCTGAGTGGAAGGGGCAATGGAGTCCTCACCGCAGCATAGAGGACCCTCAGGAAGTTGATCTCGTCATTAAGGGCGTCCACCTTGGCCTCCACCTCCACCTTGTTCATGTAGGCGGCATCCACATCCTGCAGAGGAAGAGTGTGGATAAGAGACAAGCTACAGTACTTACAACAGGGGGCAGTGGGTGGTAAGTGACACACAGAGGTGTTCTCAGCAGCATTTAGAAAAGGCTTCTCAGCATCAGGCGAGGTGGTGAGGGACTAATCATTTGACATATTCTGCCCTTAAAGCCACCTACAGACATAAATGTTAATTACCCAAACGTCTTTTTTACCCAGCCTTAATCCTTAGAACCTGGGTCACCCAGTTCTGGATGGTACCAAGTGGTGTGGTGATGAGGCAGAAATGGACCAACCCCACGATTCCAGCCAAAGACCACTCCCGGGGGAAGGGTGTCCTTCCCCAGTCTCCTTTATCTCTCACCTTCTTGAGCACCACAAAGTCATTCTCAGCAGCCGTGCGTTTGTTGATCTCATCTTCATACCTGGGGGCAGAGACAGAAAAGGAAACTCTACAGCGAGCTCATGTTTCTCAGCAATCTGCTACTCCTTTCCAAACATCTAACTATTTGGAAATATCCGGCTAATTGGCTACATCCCCATCTTCACACAATTATTCATTCAACCTACATTTATCGAATAACAACCATGTATGAGGTACCAGTCTAGCCCCAGTTTATTCAGAGAAGTGCAAACCAAACTTTAAAAAGACTATTCTCAAAGATAGGATATGAGGCAAGAAACCTGCAAAGATCTGGTTGATTTTACTTCCACTGAAGGGCTCTCCTTTTGGCCATTTGGTAAATTAAATTCTCTTCGTTCCATGTGAGAGTAAATGGAGAGAGAGGGTTGGTAACTTCTCAGCTCCACCCCGTAATGAATGAGCATCATAATAAGAGCTACTATGGATTGAATGCTCATTGTATGTTCAGCACTATGCTACCTACTTTCTTTACCTCATTTAATTGCATTTAGTTGTCAACCTATAAGGTAGGAATAGTATTCCCATTTTAAATACGAGGAAAACCAAGGTTCAAAGAGGCGAAGCAGCTTGCCCAAGATCACACAACAAATAAGGGGAAGAATCAGTATTCAAACCAAGTCCACCTGTCTCTGCAACCTGTATTCTTCTGACCATGGTACAGTACTTTTCCTCTGTTCAATTTCTAATCTTGTTTGTCTATGGCAAGTCCAGCTCTCTGAATGTACCATTCATTTTATGTTTGAAATAACTTAGGATTGCTAGACCTCACCCCACTAAACTGTGACCATGGAGATACAGGGGAAGAGACTAGAGGACCTTCCTGACACTCTCAGGATATCTTCAGAGCCTGGGGCTCTCAATGATCAGAGAGGAGCCAGGGGAGCCTGGGGCATGGCCAGGCAGGTTTGTGAGATGGCATCCCCTCTTTCTTCGCCACATACTTGGTCTTGAAGTCCTCCACACTGTCCTGCGTGGTCTTCAGCTCAGACTGCAGGCGTCCTTTGTCATTGACCAAGGTATCCAGCTGCTTCCTCAGGGCACTGAGGTAGGCCTCAAAGAAGGGTTCCAGGTTTTTGCTGGACGTGGTAGTTGTCTGTTGCTGGAGGAGGTTCCACTTTGTCTCCAAAACCTTGTTCTGTTGCTCTAAAAATCGCACCTGTGTTTAAAATAGGTACAGGCCAACCGATGAGGGCCTGAAGCTTTGACAGGAGGGTTGGCCATGGCCAACACCAACCCCATCAATCCAAGGCAAATGGGGGGCCCAAGAGGGATGTGCATAGGGCCATCACATTGCAACTCCAGGAACCATCCAGCGGGGTCATCATAGTGGCCTCACTGTGAGCCCTAAGCAGCAAATGGGTTGCGTGGGTCTCGGAAGAGAGAGCACAGCCAGGGCAGCAAGAACAACTTCCCCTACAGAGATACAGAGACCCTGGGATGGCTTGCTAAGAACACTGAACTTATATGAAATAATAAAATAAAACAAAATTAGGGGACACAGCTACTATCTGAGGGCTTGCATTCGAAGTGATTTGGGCCCATGGCAAAGGAATGATAAATTCATTGCAGATTTTTTAAATAGGGTTACTCATAAGTGGACCTGGTATGTCCCTGTGAACCTGTGCACCACTGAGTACAGTTTATTAAGCTCACAGCCCAAGACATATTCCAAGTCTCAGCAAGACTCAGTTCTGCAAGGGGACCTCCCAGCACTTTCCCTTTTTCTGTGAAAAGATTTAACTAGGTAAATCAGGGTAGCAGCTTAGCATGACATTTCCACTTTATATACTTCAAACTTGAAACGAAAGCAGGTAAGGGCCGCTGATCACAGTTTGAACCCAAAAGATGAGATGACACAAGAAAGCGCCAAAACTTTGATCTTTCTTTTATATCTGTATGTCTTGGAGTCACAATAAGCCTCTTCAAGCTACTATTGGTCTCTTCAAACTAGCAAGAAAAGCAAACAGCCCCATTCAAATCTACTCCAAGGTTGTTCACTCTGGCATACATCTAAGCGGACTAAGACCTCAATGCACAGAGACCTAGGGCATCCTTCACCAAGTGTGCCACACCTGCCCATCCAGTCATTAATCACGGCATGCCTCAGCTCTCTGAGGCTGATCTGCTTCCTATCCCCCATTATACTTGGCTGTAATTGAGCTCTAACCTTGCATGGAGAAGAAAGTTGGACTACAAAAAGAAAAGGAGATACTCATTCTCTCATTTCTTTAAAGAGAATCAGATAAGCAACTTTTCCCAAAGTCAGAAGGATGAAAGCAATGACCTTCCAAGGGCCTGCTGGGACTTTGATTCCGCCATTGGAGTCAGTCCATTTTTCATGGGAGAGACCAGCCTGGTTTCCTTCTGTTCCAACAAAAGTGCCAATAGTTACATTATTATGGGAACTACAATTAAGTCTTTGCTCATTATTAAATTATTAACTGTTATTTTAAAACCAAAATCTGAGAAAAAAATCAGGGAAATAGTGAACCTACTTTATAGCGGGGGTGATTGGACTCAGAAAAGTTGAAGGATTTTCTAAGCATCACACAGCACATCTAGAAAACTCCAAATACTGAACTGCTTTGACAGCCTACCATCCATGGAACAAAAGAGGCTCAGAAGGCTGACTCCCTTTAACAGCTGGAAAGTGGAGGCCCAGAGTACTTCAGTGGTCTTCCCATGACAGGCTCAGGCCTGAGGTGCCGGGACCCAGCAACCCCGGCTCTGCCGCCTTGGCTGGCCGACGGGGCAGCTCACCTTGTCGATGAAGGAGGCGAACTTGTTGTTGAGGATCTTGATCTGCTCCCGCTCCTCAGTCCGGACCTTCTGGATCTCGGGGTCGATCTCCACATGGAGTGGGGTCAGCAGGCTCTGGTTGATGGTGACCTCCTGAATCCCTCCAGCAGGGCAGACAGCAACGCCAGGACCACCCCGTCCACCGAAGGAGCCCCCAAATCCACCACCAAAGCTGCCAGCGCCAAAACCGGCACCAAAGCTGCCAGCCCCGAAACCTCCAGCAGCTCCAAAGCTAGCACCCTGCCGGCACCCAGCCATGCTGATGGGGATGTTCTTGTTCCCCCTGAGGTTGTGGAGGCTCCTGCTGCCAAAGCCCCCAGAGGAGCAGCGGCCTGCACCCCCAGACATGGAGGCTGAGCTGAAAGCAACCTTCCTGACTCCACCTAAGACAGCGGAGCCAGTGCTAAAGCCCTGGGACAGGCCTCGAACACCCTGCTGTCTGGAGATCATGGCTGGAGAGCAGAGAGTGAGCTCGGAGTAGTCAGAGAGAAGCGAGAGGGCCCAGGCCAGTGAATGCTGCAGCCCTAGCCTGCTTCTCTTATATGAGCTGGAGCAGCAGGGCTTGGTTGCAGGGGCATAAAAGGAAAAATCTGAAATATCTCTGGGCTTGGCCTTTGGCACCAGCCCATTCTTCTCACACTTGCTGAGCATGTCACTAAACACACCTACAGAAGTCATTTGGAGGGCACAGGTAACTGGAATCCAACACAATCCCTCCCCTTCAGGAGAACCTGAACCAGAGCTCCAGGGCCTCCTGCATCCGAGGCCCTGCCTGGCCCCACCTGCCAGGTGCCCCACCTTCCAGGTCCCCCACCCACCACCCTTCCACCTCACCAGCCTGCTGGTGGCCTCCCTGCTCCAGACAAGACAATCCATTGCTTTTCTCCCACTCCTCAGAATTTGGAACCTGAGGGTCTGTGTTCAAGTGCACAACCTGCCCTTACCAGCTCTGCAAACCTGGAGCAAATCGCTCTCTGAAGCTCAGTTGCTTCTCCTGGAAATTGGAAGTGTTACTTTGTAAATTATCTGGAGCTGCACCTATATGTGTTATTATTGTCATTATTATTCCTCCATGGGCAGTTGGCCCCATGCATATTTACCGAAGGGTAAATCCATATTACAGCCTACAGCTTTCCTAACCTAGATCCAGACTCACCCCTCCATTTGCTGCCCATCCACGTGCTCGCCTCCTCTAGGACAGTCTGTTCTGCTTTCTCATAACTGGTCCCAGCATTCAAAAACATGTGTAACGTTTTTGGTACTGGAGACCCCTTTGGCAGAATGGTGAAACCTATGAGCAATGTGTTCAAATAGAAAATCCTAGTTTTTCAGCCCCAACATAAAGTCTTTCCTACTGAGTGCAACAGATCTGTGTTCAAATCCTACCTGTTGCCGCTGAGTAGCAGTGCAGTCTTGGGCAGGTCAGCTAACCCCTCGGAACTCATCCCACTCATCTGCTCATCCATAAACTGGGATACCCACTTCACGGGTAATGAGACAATGTACCTACAGTGCCTGGCACTTAGTAGGTCAAGAAGCATTCATTCTCTTCCTGCCCGGGCTTTGCCATTGCCACTCCTGAGGAGAAATTAGGAAAATCTGTACCTTTCTCCACTTCTCGCTTCCTAATGAGGCTGCTAGTTCAAAGCTGGGGAGCAGCAGAGACCAGGGCCTGGACCATTCCCGCAGGCCTGAGCTGACCCTGACTGAAGGAAAGCTGGCCACGGTGAAAACGAACATCTCCCTCCATGCAAAGAGAGAGAGCACGGCCAGTGGATGAGAAGAGGATGGTCAGCGGATTCAGGCCTTGGGGACAGGGAAAGATGGACCAGCTGGGAGTTCTCTCCTCCCCTCCTCTCCCTGTCCTCCTCTTGCCTCTACCTCTCATCTGCCCCCTCTCTCTCCCATCTACCTCTGCCTTTGCTGGACTCCCCATGCTGTGCCCAGGTGGCCTCTAAGTAAATGGACAGTAGGTGGGAGAACTGTGACAGTGACGACGGGATGACCCGGGCTCCATCCGAGGTCTGTGGGAGAAACCCCAAGGATGGCCCATCCCCCTGCAGTAAACGAGCACTCCAGGGCCAGGACCATCTCCTGTAAGGGATGGGGTTGAACATGCACTCACCCTTTCTATGCATATTTAGTGAGTGTCAACTTCGTGCCAGGCTCTGTGTGGGATGCTTTATATACATGTGATTATTTAATCTTCCCCCAGCTCTGTGCAACGGGTATCATCAGCCCTGTCTGCCCATGAGGACCTAGCCCAGGGTCACACGAATGCATGTGGCGGAGCCAAGACTTGAACCCATATTAAACTGCTCTCAAAGGCTCTGCATTCCCTGGCCTCTCACGCATACCATTCTGCCTGTTAGGAAGTCAGTTGGTCTAATTTGTGCAACAGCCAATCCAGAATTTGGTGCCTGAACAAACCTGATTGAACCGACTGATCAGGTCAAGGGGCCTCTGAGGGCCCCAGCATCCAAAGTTCTGCCAATTTCCACCCTGACTCCAAGCGTGGACCAGGCTGATAAGGAAGGTAGACCTACCTCAGGTCTCTGGGGCAGCTGCTGCAGGAGCTGAGATCGGATTGTCTGGTTTCCTGCCCCAAGAGGAGGTAGGAATGTTGCCAGGATCATAACCTGAGTGAGAGCCCAGGAGCTCAGGCCCTTGGCTACCTCACCTGCATCTCTGCCCCCTGCACTCACGGCTCCATTCTCCTGGCTGTCCCTGGGGGGCCGATGAGGACATTCGCAGGCTAGGAGGATAGATTGCTAACCCCAGGATGAGTCCCTTGGGTCCTGTAGCCTGTGGCTGAGACACTCCACTCCTAGGAGAAAATGACGTGGTGTGTTGTACCTGGGGATGTCCACTTGTGTCCAGTGCCCAAGAAAACAAGCAAGTGATCTGGAAGGGATTTTCAGAGAAATAGTATACAATATACAATCAATCTGATTTTGTGCTTGTCAGGCACCCAAACCATGGAGCAGAGACTGAGGTACTTCCCAGGAAGGTAACTCTACATTGAGGTATACACCATCCCTGAGACAAAAAGGAAGATGAGGGAAAAGCCACAGTGGTTTTCAGGTAAAAGGGACTCTCGTGTAGATCTGCCATTGTGGACTGGACACTGAGTGTTTTTCTTATAACACTTCCAATCCTCACAACCCTGCAAAAGAGGCATTGCTATGCTCACTTGAGAGCTGCAGGCAAGAAGCCTCAGAGAGGTTATATGTCTTCCCTGAGATCACACAGCTAGAGAGTGGGGGAGGCAGGAGGCCAGCCCTGCCTGACTTCAAGCTTGTGACAACTTCTACAACACAAGGCTTTCTATCGGTGACTCTGTCTTACAGAAGCTGCAGGGGAAAAAGTATATGGCAACTTATACAGACGAGTAGTTCACAGTCCACCAGAGCAGCAACAGGGTCTTGGGCAGCTCACTGCAGTTTCCACAGAGGTGTCTCTGCTCCTTCCGTCCTTGCTGTTGTCACATGATTGATTGTTCGGTTTATGTGCGCCTGAACTTACAAGTATCCAATAAGGTATGACATTGTCTCAAGGGGCCAGTTCTGTGCCCTCCAATTAATAAATCCAAATTAACTTAATTACAAATCCTATAATAAACCCAAACCCAACAGGAAGGAAGTTCTAGTCTAGAGCCATATTCTGTGGCTTTATTATTGTCAGAATTGCCAGAAGTTCCCCAAATCCTGAAACTATAGCATGAGAAGCCTAAGGCAGAGAGACAAGGAAAAGCTTCTTATGCAAGAGAGCTTTTATGCTATAGTGAGAGAGGTAAAGAGGAGAGTTTCTTTCCCTGGAAATGAGAAAGATACCTCCGGCCTAGATGAGCCAGCGGCAAGGGACTGGGCAGGACCACTCTAGCTGGCAGCAACAGCTAGAAGCTGATCCCTGCCCCACCCCCACAGCTCCTGCTCTTGTCCTCCTTGCCCCTTCCTCATCTGGCAATCGTTCCAGGCCTTGTCAAGAGGGATGAGCAGCTGACAGGGGTGTGGAGCAGGGGCAGGCCGGTATGTTTGCTCAGGACTTTCTGAGTGAGAAAGGCAAGCCTCACATTCAGCCCTGGGATTACCGGAATCCCGAGGTCTTTCACTCTCAGCCCCAAACCTGGCCCCGTCTGGGCCCTCACCAGTTCAGTCACTGGCCTCAGCAATGCCACTGAGCCTGAGTCACTCTGTGGGAAGCCAGAGCCAACTTGCATATCAGAGACTGCAGAGAAGGCCTACTCAGCATTTTGGGAAGGAACCAGTAAGGTCAACATGAGGTCACCTCCTTAGAATCAGGGGTGAGGGGGTCTGTACACAGGGTCCCCTCTTCCCCAGGGGTAGAGAGCAGCCCTTCCTGGTCATCCCAAGCAGGGGTTACCCAACATGTTTTTTCAGCAAAACCATTCTCATCCTCAAAAGCACATGCCCAGCCCCACTGGTAAAACAGATAAATGGGTAGATGCACTGACTAGGGCCCAGCAGGGGCCCGGGAGCCCTCTCACCTGCTGGCCTCCCCGTGAGCCCCTGAGAGCACTCTCTGGAGTTCTTTGTTGTGTTGAGGTGTAGTTCCTTCTATACTTAATTTGTTAATAGTTTTATCATGAATGGATGTTGAATTTTATCAAATGTTTTTTCTACCTCTATTGAGGTGATCATATATGTTTTACCTTTCATTTCATTAATGTAATGTATCACATTTATTGATTTGTGTTTGTTGAATCAACTTTGCATTCCAGGGATAAGTCCCACTTCATCGTGGTGTATGATCCTTTTAACATGTTGCTGAATGTGGTTTGCTAGTGTTTTGTCGAGAATTCTTGCATCTACACTCGTCAGGGATACTGACTCATAGTTTTTTCTTATAGTGTCCTTACCTGGGTTTGTTTGTTTGTTTGTTTTTAAATGAATGTTCAAGTACAGTTTTCTCCCCTTTACTCCCAATCAAGCCCTCCCACCCCCCCATGGGTTTGTTATCAGGGTAACATTAGCTTCATAAAATGAGTTTGGGGGTTTTCCCTTCTTTTTGATTTTTCTGGAAATATGAGTAGAATTAGTATTAATTCTTTAAATGTTTAGTAAAATTCACCAGTGAGGTCATCTGGTCCTGGGCTTTTCTTTGTTGGGAGATTTTTTGGTTACTGATTTGATCTCCTTGTTAGTAATAGGTCTGTTCAGATTTTCTCTTTCTTCCTGATTCAGTCTTCATAGGTTGTGTGTTTTTATGAATTTATCCATTTCTTCTAGGTTGCCCAGTTTGTTGGCACTCACTTGTTCATCATAGCTTCTTGCGATCCTTTGTATTTCTGTGTTATCGGAGGTAAGATTTCCTCTTTCCCTTATAATATTATTGATTTGGGTCCTCTCTCTTTTTTTTCGTGGTTACTCTAGCTAAAGACTATCAATTTTGTTTATCTTTTCAAAGAACCAACTGTTAGTTTTGTTAATCTTTTCTATTGTTTTTCTATTCTATATTTAATTTATTTCTGTTCTAATCTTTATTATTTCCTTCCTTCTGCTAAATTTGGGCTTTGTTCCTCTTTGTGTAGTTCCTCGAGGTGTAAAGTTAAGTTCTTTATTTGAGATCTTTCTATTTTCTTGAGGTATGCATTTATAGCTATACGTGTCACGTCCCTCCTAGAATTGCTTTTGCCGCATCTCTTAAGTTTTGGTGTGTGTATTTTCATTTGTCTCAAGAAACTCTTATTTTCCTTTTAGTTTTTTTCTGATACACTTGTTGTTCAACAGAGCATAATTTAATTTCCATGCATTTGTGAATTTTCTGGCTTCCCGCCTATTATTGATTTCTAATTTTGTACGGTTGTGGTCAGCAAAGATACATGGTATGATGTCAGTCTTCTTAAATTTGCCAAGACTTGTTTTGTGGCATAATATATGATCTATCCTAGAAAATGTTCCACGTTCCCTTGAGAAGATTGTGTATTCTGCTGTTGACAGAAAAGTGTGAATTTTTATGGATGACTGGGTGAGAAGGCTGAGAGAGAAATCAGACTCCGGGATGATGAGCTGGGAACCAGAACGCCAGGAGAAGGAAAGCAAAGAGAAGCGATGCTCATTGAGGCCCTTGTAAGCCAGATGCTTCACACATGTTCTCATCACACCCTGCTTTTGCAAAGGAGGAAACTGGCGCTTAGAGAGGTTAAGTATCTAGCCCAAGGTCACACTGCTAGTAAGTGGCAAAGCTGGGATTTAAATCCAAGTCTACCTAGTTTTGAAGCGCAAGATCTCTCCTGAACAATCATGCTGCCTGCCCTACAGAGTTATGGGAAGGCTCAGTACCATTAGGGGATGGGCTAGGGGACAGGCAGCTGTTCAGTACCCAGTACCTGGATTTTGCTTTGAGCAACTTACATATTCCATGCACCCACCCCTCAGCCTTCTATGAGCTCTGCAAGAAAGACTATGAGCCGAGTCCAAGAGTAGTGATAATATTGAGCTAATGTGCTTTCAGTGTTATGATTAGAGCATAGTGAGTTTGCAGTTGTTGCTGCCTCAACCATCAGGGAGTTAATCAGTAGACAATTTCCATTCCCCAGGCAGGGCAGATGGAGCCACAGACAGACAGCTAGCTGCAGTTACCATTTATTGAGACGCATCACAGGCACAAACAGTGGAGGGGGCTGTGGGTAGATTCAGGGAGTGGGTGGGTCTTGTGGGAGACTGGTGAGGTTGAAGGGCATTTGGGGACCACTCCTGACTTCCCTTCCTCCTCCCCTAGCCTGCCCTGAGGCCAAACCAGAGATGTGGGAAGCCAAGATGGCGTGGGAAATCCAACCTCTTCTCAGTGGTCAAATGGTCACCCCAAATCCCCCAAACACATCACTCAAGCTGGTGGCCTTAACCTCCCCTCCCATCCCCATCACAGAACCAAAGAGAAAACTGGGTAGAGTTGAGCCCTTCCCAAAATATAGATTGCATGCAAAGAGTCTGGCATGCAAATACACCAGATCTGTGGTCCTGGGGCTGTTCTTGCTCCCTGGGTGGGAAAGGCAGCAGAGGTGGGTAAGTGGAATGGAAAGAGGACTACAAGGGCCCCAGCTTGCAAGGCTCAGCAGCTAGTACCTCCGGCTGGATGTCTTGACTGTAGTGGTCTTCCGCAGGATGGAGGTACCCCCAGAAACGGGCCCACCCTTGACAGTGCCATAGCCCACACTGGTGCTAAAACCGCCCTTACTGCCACCCCCACTCCCGCCCAGGGACATGCCACCCCCAAAGCCGGCTGCGCTGGCTCCGCTCACAGTGGTAGAGTTGCCAGTCACCGCTGCAAAGCAAAGAATGTGGATATGACCAGGAAGCCATGCTGAGAGAGGGCGTGGGGAGTCTCAGAATCAGTGAGGGGCAGGAACAAAATCAGGCAGTGGAGCCATAGGAAATGGATGGAGAGGTCGGGTCAGAAAGCTCATTCTCTGGGGGCCCTCTGAACCTCTTTCCAGGGGCTCAAGTGGAGGGAATGTGTGCTTTTGGCCAAGAGCAAATTGAGTGAACTGAGCAGAGGACAGGGGCCCAGCTCGTGGCAGGGCAGCAAAATACTCACAAATGCTGACAGCACTGGGGCATTCTCCAGACATCCTGGGGGAAACAGAAAGGCCAGGAAAAGGGTCAGTGGTTCCAGGAGCCTGAGCAAAAACTCTCTTCCTCTCTCTGCCTTCACAGTGGATCAATTTACTCTGTCAGCTCTTGAGAACCAAGACCAGGAGACACGAGAAGAATGCACTTGGGGCCACACCAGGCCTAGGGGCCCTTCCAGCCAGAGTAGAGCCTTGGCAGACCACCGCACCCCACCCTCCCTTCTGTCCTCAGAAGGGCAGCACCCCTGCTGAGGGAGGGAACCAAAGCTCGTGCCCAAACAGAGCTGCCCAGTTTCTAGCTGAAGTGACATTCTCTACTTCTCATGCTTTCCCCAAGGGCAGAAGATGATAGATCTGGTGTTGGAAGAAGCAGCCTCACTCCTCTTGGCCTACCAACCACCATGAGGATCACTGAGGGTTGTGCCAACCAAGGAGTGCACAGCAGAGGCAATAAACACAGGTGGAGAGTCTCCCTCAGGCGAGGAGTTAGGAGCCCAGCTCCCTGGCTCCTTCCTTACCCCGCTACCCCAACCAGAGCCAACTACACAGACTCTCCCCCAGGGCAGAGCTGGGAAGCCCTCGAAATCAGGTGGAAGGGCCCCCCACCTGCTCTCCTCGCTCTCCAGCAGCTTCCTGTAGGTGGCGATCTCCACATCCAGGGCCAGCTTGACATTCATCAGGGCCTGGTAGTCACGCAGCAGCCGGGCCAGGTCCTCCTTGGCCTGGAGCAGGGCTGCATCCAGGTCCCCAAGCTTCTTCTGAGCATCCTTCAATGCCAAATCCCCACGCTGCTCTGCATCTGCGATGGCAGCCTGTAGCTGCTGGCACTGCCCAGGCGATAAGAGGTGTTGAGAACACCCTCCGAGGTGCACCTATCTCTCTGCCCTTAAGCCAGGCATCACCATCCCCTACATGGCCTTACCACAACCAACGGGAAGAGAAGGAAATCAGAAATATTCATCTGAAAGAGGAGATGCTATTACACAAGAAGGATCATGTAGCACCAGTGGGGAAGTCCTCACTGAAGTCTAATCTTAGTCCCTGTTGCTGTAGCTCAGCCTAGTCCCTTGAAAGAAATAAAATAAGTAACACAACCTCACCAATAACCAGAACTTCACTCTGATTTGGGGATGATTCCACACTTTTCAGCCATACCCTAGATGGAGTCAGCAGCTATGACTTGGCCCCTTGGGCCCTTATCCTCTGCTCTGGTCTCCTAGAAATGGGATCAATCTCCTTAGAGGAGGTCATCCCCCATGTGCTACCACTAATATGCTGTGTGACTTTGGACAATCCCTTCCTTTCTCTGGGCCTCAGTTTCTTCTCCTGTAAAAGGAGCACGAAGATCTTCATGGTCCAGCGCTTGAGTGTGTCCTGTCCACCAGGAGGAGAGCAGATATCACCCCTTAGAATGACAGTGAGAGCCCCCCACCTCTACCAACACTTGGGCCTCTAACCAGAGGTTCACCTGCTTCTTGGCTGCATCCACCTCACCCTGCAGCCTCTGAACAGTGCGGGTGAGTTCAGCAATCTCATTCTTGGTGTCACGCAGATTGTCCCCATGCTTCCCAGCTGTCACCTGCAGCTCCTCATACTAGAAGCCAAAAAAGTGGCAGTGAGTTGTCATATAGTTCCAGGCCCACAAGGGTAACCCCCAAGCTCACCCTCACAGCTGGAGGTCCCTATGTAAGCTCAGTGTGTCTGGCCCCAGGCCTGCAAGGAGCCCAGTGGCCCAGGCTTCTCACCTTTGGGAAAGGTCCCATCCCAGCTCACATACCCAAGCTAGCCATTCTTCTCACCTTGGTCTGGTACCAGGCCTCAGCCTCAGCCCTGCTTCTCTGGGCAATCAGCTCATACTGGGCCTTGACCTCGGCAATGATGCTGTCCAGATCAAGATTGCGGTTATTGTCCATGGAAAGGATGACATTGGTGTCAGACACATGAGTCTGCACTTGGCTCAGCTCCTGCAGAAACAGAAATAGCTGCCACCAGGCCCTCAGAAGCAGCCAAAGGATGAAAGACAGAGGTTCAGGTGGCATTAGGAGGCCTATGCTCTTCTCCAGGCTATACCCTGGAAGGAGCTGCAACTTCAAGAAAGACCTCAGTCTCTTCAGCTGTGAAATGGGCTCCCACTTTAATAAATAGCATTTCTTTGTGGATTTGCAGACCTCCAAAAGATTAAAGGAGGGGAAAGGGAATGTGTACTTACTGTACTCAATTTGGTACCAGGCCTCCAGCCAGAACATTCACTAGTTCCTTTCATCACAGAACACCTTCTGAGGCAGGCAGGGCCACAAGTGGCCCACAGGGTGCATTTGTGCAAATTGGGAAAATGTTCCCCTCTGGGCAGGTTCTCCCCTACCAGCGCCTGGGAAGCTGAGCATGAGCCTGATTCAAACCCCACTATCCACTCAGCCAGTTTACAACCTACACCACCATTCGTAGTGGTCCTTAGTGTAAGGAAAGAGACTTGGAGAAGAGAAGTGACACATCCAACTTCACCAGATCCAAGGTCATCCAGTCTGAGTGGGGTCCAGACCAGAACCAGTCACTTCAATGACAAAGCCCAAGTGGTTTCCTCTAGAATACACAGTCATTTATAGACCAGAGTGATGTTCTTGGACCCTCCCTGTATTTCGAGGACTAACAGCTGTCACACATAAACAGGCATTGAAAGACAACATGAAGGCAGGTTTGGCTCCTGTGTTCTGGCTTTGAGACCAGCTTTACCACTAGGTCATCACTGTGTTGACTCCCGGGTGGGCTGCCTGTCTCCCCCTTGCTCCTCCCCACTCCAAACTGCAGCTCTGCTCAAATCACTCACCTACCCAGTGCTCCTGGGTGACTCCCAATGGGGAGAGCATCTTCCCTCTAAAAATCAATACCTTCCAACGTGCTCTGGTGTTGTCTCCATCTTTTCTCACACATAGGCCTTTCATTGCAGCCAATGGGGTTATAACAGACAAAGACAGAATAATAATAGCTCTCATTTAGTAAACAATCCCTCTTGTCGGGCCTGCATTAGGTACTTGACAGGCACTGATTCATTGCTGATAGCACAAAGAGCAACTTGCCCCAAATCACAAACTAATAAGAGAGGAGCTCAGTCTCAAACCGAGGGAGTCTGCCGCCGCAGCTGAGATGACATACGCTAAAGCAGAGATGGACAGAAATGAAGAGAGGACTACCCAAGCTAAAACTGATGCCCACGCTGACATAGATTTATAATATTAAAATTACCTTTTAAAAGATGGAATGGATTGGGAGGATGGGGACAGAAATCCAGTCACTAAAATGTTTGTGGTTTTAGTGAAAAGACACAAGCTCTGGAGAGAGATAAAATCAAGTCAAGTCCCCAGCCTAACATTCACTAGCTGTGTGACCAGGGTTGTAGCTAAGCCTCACGAGGCCTCAGTCCACTCCTCTGTAAAATGGACATGATGCAACGCCTTCCTCATGCAACTGCTATGAGGATTCAGACCCATAATGGCCCATGGTGAGTGCTCAATAAAATGCCTGATTTGCCCGGAGTTCCCTGAAGGTCAGTCAAGATGCCCACAAGGCACGTTTACCACAGATGACATCAACTTGTCTCAGTTGTCTTCCTCCCCACGATGACAACACTGCTGGCATCATTTGCAGGATCACCCCTCACCCTCCTCACCTCAGGGACCCTCTACAGTCCCCTGCCAGAGTGTGGTCCTGAGGAAAATCCAACTTAGAATTTTTAAGACAAGGAGGCAAAAACTATCCAACGGGTACCACCAAGAGTGGATGAGGATGATCTTGTTAGAACCAGGGGACAGAGAGGTCAGGTTTCCCAAAGAAACAGAGCCAATGCAAGTGGAGAGGAAAGAGCTTAAAGGCCTGTGCATCTTCAGACACCAGGGATGCTGAAGGGAAGAGAGGGCGGGGAGTATCCAAGCAAGATGAAGCTGTAGTGATGGCACGGGAAGAGGGGCTGGATCCCACAGGGTCCCCCCAGGCCAGAGGAAGGCCAAGAGGCTCCTTTCCTGCCCTATAAAACACGCTGGGAATGCTGATTGGACCTCCAGATTTCCTTAAGATCTGGCTTAACCAAAACCAGACTGTGAAATCCATCACTAAGTGCTACAGTGACAAATGCAGTTGATTCACCCACAAGGCAGAAAGGGAACCATAGTTCTGGCTTCCTTTCTTGCCCTCTAAGGAGGTAAAGATAAGCAATGAGGAACTTTGATAGGAAGTGACCCTGGCTTGGTCCCTAGCTCACCTTCCCTATTCACCTCTTCACCTTAATCTCCAACACACTCAGTGTCTGACCCACCTGCTGTTCCTCAAACACACTCTGCCCTTTGGTTGGGGCCCTGCCTGGCAGCTCCCCTGCTCCTCCTTTAGAAGTCCCACCCTTCCTTCAAAATCTACCTCAAATGCCATCTCCTCTGACACTCCCCAAGTCCCCCCACCCAGGAAGGGTCAGCCACAGCTTGCTCCATGCACTGTGTCCCTGTCGCTGAGATGACTCTCATCACATGGTAACCCAGGCCTGTCAAAGACAGGGATTTTGTCCTTCTGATGCCCTATGGGAGATATTCAGTAAATATGTGTCAAATAGACAAGGAACAGCAAAGGAAAGAATGCTGGGTATGCCAGATGTGTGCCTTAGAGAGCAGAAAAGCCAGTGGCTACACATTCAGAGAAGAGGGGGTTAGGAACCATTGACCTAAAAGACATAAGAACCTGAAAGAGGAAATGAGGAAGTCCCAAACAATGAATGACCATCAATGATCCAGTAAGGAAGAAACTGGGGAGGCACCTAAGAAATCAGCATGAGGCCACAGAATACCCCCCAACAAGCTCCATCCAGACCGGTCACGTAGGGACATTGAACAGAGAACAACGCGGCCGAAGATGAGCCAGGGAAATGCTACAGCCAGTGGGCAGGTGCTGTTAGCTCTAGGTGGGGACGACGAGAGAGGCAGAAGGTCCAGAGAAAACTAACAACTCAACAGCTGTTATTTGTTCTTTTCTGTCAAAAGGAACAGCCATCAATCAGGAAAAGGCAGGATGGTATAGAAGAAATGGAAACCCAAGACGGATGCAGAGAGTATGAAGGGCCCTGGCCTTGTTTGGCAATTGCAAGGGTCCAGGCCAGAGAAGGGTATCCTAGGAGGCCAGGGAGATTGCTAAGAGGGTGCGTATGCCAGTGATCCTTGAGAACAATGGAGAGTAGGACAGATTCCAGAAACCAGAACCCCAGACACAGCAAATGTCCTCATACTCAAAGGTGAGAAATTTTGTCTTCTCCAAGTTAAACTTGATGTCTATCTCTTATGAACCTCTGGTATGAATTATAAAATGTGCAAGAGGCTCAGCACCAGCAATACTTCCCTAAGGAAAAGTCACATCAAATGGATTCCCCCCCACCTCCCCCACTGTGGTTGTATCACTAAGTAACTAAAGGACTGCCATGGACATTGTTTCACCCAGCATTTTTTGAGGGGGGAGGGGTGCAGGGAGGGGGGGAGCATATTTTTCTCTCTCTTTGGAAATGCTTCTTTTTCTGGCATTCTTAAAAATAAGACGGAAAAATATGGGCCAAATGATAATGTGGTTAACTGGATTTTAAAGTAGCTGGGCCATTTAAAACACAAATTACTGATTAGTGAAGTGAGATCAGCCTGGTGGGAAAGCACCCTGAAGACCTAGTCCTTGGACTAGGACTCCGTTCTCACCTGTCTGCCTTAATGTGTTTATCAATGATTTACACTGAAACGTTACTAAATAACTAAACTGAAAATGTGTCGACTCTGCAGATAACCCAAAGCTGATGCATCACTAATATATCCAATTATGCAATTGGGCAGCTCCAATACATGGAGAGGAGAATCCAGTTTCAAAGTGCCCACAGTGACCCACAACAATGGGATGAAACCTCAGTAATGTTTCACTAGAAGAGGGGGAATCATTAGCTCTTGCATTCAGTTTCAAAAATTCAACTTCCTAAATATAGGAAGTTGGAGGACAGTGGACACCTGTCTCACTTGAAAGCATTCATGTGAAAAAATCAAGGGGGATTTTAAGGAACAAACATCGTGAAATGGTTTCTAAAAACATGTAAACCAGGGCAATATTAGGCTGCATGAAGAGCAGTCTGTACCTGTGACCTCCCTCCCCACCCCTCTGTTTTCTGAATTCTGGACTCACAACCCAGTTTCATACACTTCTTCACATAACACAGATTTCAGTCCCCTAATCATCCGAACCTCTAAAGTGCTGTCATATGAAAGACATATGTCACATGGAAGGTCATTGGATATGTGCAGCCCAGAGGACAGAATCGGGGTCAATCAAGAGCAGAAGCCATGGGAAGAAGAGTCAAGTCAAATTTTCTAATAAATTTGTTCAACAACAGAAATACCTGCCTCGCCCCCAAAAATGGAAGTATTCAAGCAGACTCTACTCTACATGACGTGCCCGTCTTGGAGATTAGAGAAAGGGTTTGGAACTGAGTGGAAGCTTACCCAGAGGTGCCTACCTATTTATAGAGCCTAAGACTCTAGGACCAATTCATGTTAAGTTCAACCTTCTTACTCAGGTCTTCGGAGCCCCTTTGTTTCCTGAAACCCCTCCCAGATTCTTTGATCTGCCCACTACCCACACTTCACCTCCTGCTCCAGCCTGGAATCTCAGTCCCCATCTCATCTCTGCCCATCTGTGCCCCTCCATCCCTTGCTCCATTACAAACTGGGCAATAGGAGGAACACAATTGAACTCAGTTGCAAGTGTCAGAGTTTGAAGTTCAAGAATGAGATTTTAACTCCAGCACTGCCTTTAACTACCTACGTGACCATGAGCAAATTGCTCTCAGCCTAGTGTCCCTGACTACACAATGGAGACAACAGTACTTACATTATGGAGTTGCCAAGATCTTAGCCCAGTGCCTGGCCTATTTAAGCACTTAACTTAATTTGCTAGTATTAATTAAAGGTCCAGGTTTATCTCCTATCAAATCATTGCACTGGTGAATACAGATTAGACCTCCATGGGAATGCCGTATGTCATGACCCTCTCCACTGGCCATCTCACAATTTCATAGAGATGATTCAGGAAGTCGAGTTCCTCTGCCAAGGTGCCCACTTTGCCATGCAGATCCGTTCGGCCCATGTACGCAGCATCCACGTCCTGGGAGCAAGGGAAAGAGCAGGGCAGATGGCTCAGCCCCCAGGGCTCTCACCCCTCTCAGAGCCAGCCCAGCACTCCAGCAGCCACAGGACCACCTGCCCCCACTTCCTGTCACCCTGCTCACCTTCTTGAGCACCACAAACTCGTTCTCGGCGGCAGTGCGCTTGTTGATTTCATCTTCATACCTGTCACACAGGGAAGATTGAGGCCAGGCTCAGTCAAGTTCTGCCTCCTAAGACACTGGACCCTCTTGGCTTTAAGGGAGCCCTGATGGGTCCTATATTGGCCAAGAACGTCTTTGTGAAGCAGTGCTGTAATGCAGCCAACCAGTGAAGAAACTCGGGATGCAGTCTTTGAATATTCCTCCCTGCCTTTTCTGAGGAAATGGGCACAGAGTTGTGCAACACTATGGCAGTCAAGAGTGGCCGTCTCTTTGGGTCAGAGCCCTCAGAGGCGTTACAGGAGCAGGTGGAGATGCGTCAACAGTGGTTGACCTTTGCCTCCACTTTCAACCACAGGATGGCATTCCAAACAACTAACTTCTCTCCAATGGCTTCTGCTGAGACTTGAAGGGTTAGAAATTACTCACATCAAGTTGCTGGAAAAGTTAAGAAAATTTATGCCTTAAAATTATAAATACATTTATCAACCAATCATAATATGTGAACCTTATTTGGATCTTGACTCAACAAATTGGATTTTTTAAATTTATTACACTAATGGGACCATTGGAAACTCCAAACTGACTATTTGATGATACTGAGGAATTACAACTTTAAAAATTTTAGGTGTGATTATGGCAGTGTGTTTATGTTTGCTAAGTCAAGCTATGCAGATGAACTATATGAACATATCCAGTAAAATTCCTGTGAATTAAACTACATGATGGCTGGGGTTTGCTTCCAGACAGTGGGCGGGGGAGAAGTGAGTGGGGATACGGACGAAACAAGTTGGCTATGCAATCATTATCAGTGCTGGGTAATGGGAACATGTAAGTTCCCTACACTGTTCTCCCCACCTCACAAGAAAGAGTTCTCAAACGTATTGACGAGTGTGATGGGTCCAGTGCCTGAGTGCCTGAGGGAAGCGGCTCTGTGCATCCCCCAGGTGGCTCCCAGGACCCTGCAAATGAGATGACCCTCTCTGGGGAGATTTCCACAATGCCTCCGCCCTGTCCCCACATAGCCCCAGCCTGCCCAGCCCTCCTCACTTGTTCTTGAAGTCTTCGACAAGGTCCTGCATGTTCCTCAGCTCTGAGTCCAGCCTCCCTCGTTCGCCCTGGAGGTTGTCCAGCTGCCTGCGCAGGCTGCCCGTGTAGGCCTCAAACAGGGGCTCCAGGTTGTTCCTGGTAGTGCCCGAGTTCTGGCCCTGCTCCTGCAGCAGTGCCCACTTGGTCTCCAGCACCTTATTCTGCTGCTCCAGGAAACGCACCTGAGCCAGAGCAAGAAGGGTGGTGGGCTGGCACCACCCCCTCCCCCAGGAGGCACCGAAAATGGGGCCCATCGCCACCATCCGGCCACGACCAGCATATCACATGCAGGCCTGCGCCTTGCTGAAGGGAGCAGTTCCTGAGGGAACAGTCTTTGCTGGAAAAGACAGTCTCATCTGATGGCAAGGACTCTAAAGAGTTAATAAACATAAAAGCTTCAGTTTAGTCATTTACTAGTTGTTGACTGTCAAGTCTCTCTGGGTTTCCCTTTCTCATTTGTCCCAAGTAAACCGGACCAGATCAGTGTCTCTGAACCCTAATTCTACATCAAAATCAACTGTTAAAAATGTAGATGCATATATATGTGTGTGTGTATATATAATATATATACAACTACATATGTATATATTTGTGATTATATACATACACACACAAAAAAAAGAGAAGACAAATGTGACAAAATGCTTAAAACTGAGGAATCTAGGTGAGAGTACATGTACGTATACTGTACTGTTCTTGCAACTTTTCTGAAAATCTGACTTTTTGAAGTTTTTTTAAAGGCTGATGCCCAGCCCTATCTCTAAAGACTCACAAAGGGTCTCATGGCAAGGGTTGAGCAGGCTGCTGGGGTTCTCTGCCCAGCCAGGGTTCCCAGACACCAGTCCCAGGCAGCCTTTCAGACCCCCAGCTCCTGGCCATGATTCTGAGAGCCTGGGAGAGGTTTTTGCTTGTTTAACCTCTGGGACAGCCCCACAGAAGAACCAGAAGTCACTAGGAGAGAAGGTGAGGAGGGTGGGCGGGATGGCTTGCTTCACCCTTTGCTAGCCAGGCTCTCCAGCTCCCACGCCCACAACACCCCAGGCCCACAGCCACATGGCCTGGGGGCACCACGCAGCAGCTGCACCTGCCATGAGCCATAATGAACCCTCTTAGTGCCAACCACCATGAGGTCCATGACCCGGGGTCCAGGCCTGCCTCTGCCTCCAAGTATCTGTATGATCCTGGGCAAATGACATAACTTCTCTAAACCCAGTTTTCTTTTTCTTTTT